>MEHQ01004394.1:0-66306 GCA_008828725.1 Saccharina japonica
TCGTCCGTTGTTGGCCGCAATTGAAGTGTATTTGTTGGGTTGCATTGTGTATGATCCCTGTGTCCTGTGGCTTTGTGATGTGTGGGGATAGTTATTTCATCGTTGTCACCATCGACCCTTCTTATCCTTGTGGCCACGCGTTTTGAGTCTTCGGTTTTTTTTCGTGCTGCGTTTTTTCGTCGCCGAATTCAAAATGCGCGTGGGTGCTTAGCGCTGTGCAGATACAGTGAACACAAACATGCTTGGGAACGAGATGCTGGCTGGACGAGTCTTTTTACGATTCAGCTGTATACACGTGTATGGAAACACAACGGTCTCTTCGGGACGACGTGATACCCGCGGGTCGGACTTTAAATTGGGACTTTATAACGGCCAAAGACCGAGTCTGTTGGGGTTCGAGGATCTAAATATGATCAACGCCGGACCGTGCAGGGTCGGGGATGCAGTGGTAATATCGACATCCCACTATCTTGGTCAGGCCAGGCGTGTGTCGACAGAAAACGACACGGACCGGCCCTTGCGAAAAACATTGTCAACTAAGGGTCGCGTGTCCGGGGTTGTCACTGACCAGAGGTGCACCATGTTGTTTCTGAGGGTGATAAGTCGAGCAGCTGTATACTTCGCCAAACCAAACTGATTTTGGAGGAAAGAAAACTTTCTACCCGACGAACACTCCCATGGCCTAACTATAAAGTGAAAGTTATTGCCACAAAAGAGGAGACATTCCGACGAGTTTGGGTTAAGGAGCCCCGTCATTCAGAAACGAATTCAGCCAAAATAAGGTATACCTCTATCGTAGCACGCGTCCGCGCGCGTGTGGCCGGTTCGCGACCCACATATCGATTACTGAGGACCTTGGTGTGAGTTGTCTGCGTGCCTTTCATTTGCGAATACCCCATGCATCCACGCAGTTAGTCCGGCAATTACTGGTGTACGACGGGTATTGGATGAGCGTTCGCAAGTGATACGACACAATGTCAAGTCAAGAAACCCAAGTAATACAGAAGGTCAACACTCCGCTTTGAAAGTTACCGTGTCGAGAAACGACACGAGTCGTCACGGGGTTTGCCTCAATTAGCGCCTGCTGACACGGGCGTCACCCAGACGCGGACACCAACACAGTGTCGGCCTTTCTCACGTGGGCGGCCGCAGTCCACATCAACTCCGCACAGACATCGACGACAGTGATTAACGTATTAATGTACTCAGTTAGCTCGTGCGTTGTGTCTATTGATGGGATACGTCGGATTTTCGTATAAACCTTGCTGGCCACCAGCGAGGCGATGAAGGCTAAGGCGTCGTGAAGGGCGAGCCACGGCTCGCCGATCGATGGTTGGTGGTACAGGTGAAAAGGTGCCCGATAATTCGCAAGGGACGCGTGCTACGATAGAGGTATACCTTATTTTGGCTGAATTCGTTTCCGAACGACGGGGCTCCTTAACCCAAAATAGTCGGATTATCATTGTTCAGTGTTGCTATATTTTTTCATTTTTCGTTCAGTTTGTGTGTTGTTTTCATCGGGCAGCACTTTTATTTCCATCAAAAAAACAGTTTTCGGGTGATATATAGAGCTCCTCAAGCAACCACCCACCCACAGAAAGAACACGGTGCACCTTTACCGAAGCATGCGTCAAGGCAGGGGTGCCGAGGTTAAGCTAAACCCAGTTATATGACCGGGTAGTATCAGGTTTCTGCTATTGTAGCGTCCAATTCGTATCAGAAACATAAGCTCTTGGTGTCCAGACACATACAGTAGGACGCGTGCTGCGATAGTAAGTAGCCAACTTATTTTGGATGGTTTCGTTTATGAACGATCGGGTTCCTTAACTCCCAAACCGTCCTGTCTTTCGTTCTTGTGTTGTAGTGTTTTCAATCCTATCCTTAGGCCATGACGATGCTCATCGGGTAGCACTACGTATCGTTTTCGCTTTAAAATCTGGTTTCGGGGGAGGTATAGAGTACCTCATGGCGCGTGCTTCGAAACATGTGCACCCCGCTCCTCTCACTTAAAGAGCGTCATACCTCGTCAAAAACCTGATTTTGGAGGAAACTAAAGGTGCTGCTGGATGCGAAACATCATGACCGAAGTATACTCTAAAACTTTATTCGTCACAAAAATGAAAGTCCGACGAATTTGGGTTAAAGGAGACCGATCGTTCAGAAAAATATTCAGCCAAAAAAGTGCTACCTTTACCGTAGAACGCGTCTCATGTGGACCCCGCGCTACGGTAGAGGTGCGCCCTTATTTTCCTGAGGGTGGTCACTTAAGCAGCTCTATACCCCACCCAAAAAACGTAAATTGATGCCCCTCAAGTATAAACTAAAAATATTTTGCAACAAAAAAACATGAAATTGCGACGATTTTGGGTTAAGGGACCCTTTTAACGAAGAAAAACAAAACTCAATTTGAAAAAAAAAAATCAAATCCGCTTTTCATTGGTCAGAACCCGCACCACCACCCAAAATTATACCCCGAGATCCTAAGATTTGGTGCTGATGCGTGTGTTGCCCAATGAAAAGCGAATTTGAATTTAATTTGTTTCAAATTGGATTTTTTTTATACTCGTTAATATGGGCCCTATAAGGAGCCCCGTCATTCAGAATAAAAATCAACCAAAAAAGGCTACCTCGTCTATCGTAGCATGCGTCTGTGTCTGCCCTCAATAAAAAAACACCGTGCACCTCAACCGTACCATGCGTCATTGTTAGTAGCGCTCCTTGAGCGACGCACCTGATCAAAAATAGGTGATACCTACCCCGGCCGAAGCTGACGTCAGTCTTTGATTCCTACGGTTCTTCTGCCTTGAACGTGTGAGGTCGACAAAAGTTGACAAAGTACCAAAAGTTTGTTTTTCTTTTCATTTTTCCATCCGAATTATTATTTTCACTCTTCCTTTCTGTCTCCTTGCTAGTCTTGACTCAGGTCCAGGATCACAACGCAATAACTTATAATTCCCCCCATACTTACGGTTCTGGCCTCTTGCGTTTATGTCGCGAGAAGATTCCAGCAAATTTGCCTGCCTCGTCAACTCTCGTCTAATTGCGCATACCCACGCTATAACATGCGCTCTCGACATTTGGTGTCCTTTGAAAAATAAGAGTCTGCATACGGAGACTCGAACCCTCGACCACCAACCGAACAGGCTTTGTGGTAAACCTGTTAGACCACCGGGGCGAGCGGTGTAGGTCCTAAACCTGTATTGCTGGATCAAGTAGTACACCTCGAAACCTAACCGTTTGCGCCACAAATGTCGTGAGATTCTTGTCCCGCCGGCGAGTATTGTAACGGTTCCGCCCGGTTCACCCTGTGAGAGGGATTCAGCCCACCCGTCCCTTACCATTATCACGAGCCGGGCCCGACCAGCGGGGGGGGGGGGGGGGCGTACTCATTTGTTGCTTGCCTTAGTCATTTGACCATTGACCGCGCACCCCTTTCGAGACGGAGCGGGGGGGGGGGGAGGGGTGTACTCATGTTGTGCACGGCCGTAGTCATATGACCATAGACCCTCGCATCCCTACAATGCCGGGACGGAGCACGTTGGGTTTTCACCAACCAGGCAGACATTGCTTGCACCAAGCGCGAAGCGCCGTGAGGTATTGGGCGAGTCGCATGGAGGGTGAGCTGCATCCTGCTAAGAACCGCCTCTGAGGCGGACTTGCATATGGACGACAGCTTCAATGAGTTAATTTAATTTCTGGTGTGGCCACTTCCGGAGACAGCAATGGGTTTTACTATGTAACTGCCTCGCGGACGCCCTACCATATTAACACTACGTGATACGATCATTCCCCTTGTGCGGAGCAGAGGTTCTCCACCCCGCACAAATGATCTACTCGACCGCCAGCTTTAGTGACCGCTAAAACAAAAACAAAACAAAAACGGCACCCTGGTTGTCTAGCTCACGCAGCGAGTGGCGTGTTTTACAGCGTCGTTGCCAACCGACGCCAATCCAACCTATAAATATATCATATATGTATAGGGGGGGTAGCGTGTTTTCATATGCACCGAGCCCAAGCGGTGCCATAGCTAGCTGTTGGACAGCTCTTGGGTAGGGCGAGGCAAGCCACTCGTTGGATTCGAATGTCATGGACCTATAACCGTGCTTTGGGCAAATAGTTTTAATTTCTCGTGGGTGAGCCCGGCCCGCGCCTATCCGCGTGAGTTCATTCCACACATGGTACACCTCTTGTCTTTATAAATGGGGATTGATGAGACGTGCCACGGGAGGGTTTGAATCGTCTAACATGGGAGAAAGCACACACCGGTGATGACACTTGTTTTTTTTACTCGTGATATCAACGAGTGTGCTGTTGTGGGGGGGGTGGAGGGGTACTCATCTCGCGCACGGCCGTACGTGTATGGCCATAGACCCTGGCATCTCTACAATGCCGCGACGGAGGACGTTGCGTTTTCACCAACCAGACAGACATTGCTCGCACCAGGCGCGAACTGCCGTGAAGCATTGGCGGGGGGAAAGTGTCACCTGCTATCCAAACGTGTCAGGGACGATAAGTCCCGCAGCTAGGGGGTGTGGGACACGTGCTACGAATTTTCTGAATGGCGGGGACTAATTACTTCACCGAAAATGGTCGGAATGTCATTATTGGTGTTTGCGGTATGAAGTTTTGTATTCCTAGGGGCATACATACGTAATTAGGGATTGGTTCATCAAGTTGCCCCTTCTGGCCTTTTCTCAAAACAGACGCGTGCTACGATAGAGGTATACTTTTCTTGGCTGAAACATTTTGTGAATGGTCGGTCTGCTCAACCCAAATTCGTTCCACTTGCATTTTTGAGTTGCACTGTTTGTCGCTGTATACACGTAGGCCGTGGGGTTTTCTTCGGGTAGCACTTTTATTTTTGTCCAGAATCAGTTTTTGGGTGGAGGTATAGAGGCTCCTTAAGTGGCCACCCTCAGAAACAAACATGGTGCACCTGTATGTAGGCTATCGTAGCATGCGTCAACCCGTTTGGGGTGGGAGGTCTAGAGCTCCTCAACCAACCATGGAACCTTCGAAAGGAAGCATGCATCTAATTGTTGGTAATAGTCGTTTCCGGGAGCTGCCGACCGTCCGACTTTGTTGAATTTAAATACCTGTAGGAAGGGTTGTTGGAGGGGAGGGGGCACCAGATACCAACATCAAGTATTACCGGTAACAATTGCCAAGGAACAGACGCAGGCCAGATTTCATGGGGGTGTGGTAATGAGGGATGGGTGTTTCCGTGGAGGGTTATTTTTTACTATGACGCGTACTACGATAGAGGTGGCACTGCTGTAGAAATAGGATTATCAGAAGCAGCAGCTGTATACTCGTTTGAGTGGTACAGTAGTCGTAGTAGCAGTGGTAGTCGTACTGCTGTAGTTATATAGAGCTCTATTCGTAGTAGAGTAGCAGTTGTACCACCAATAGTACATGCAGTAGTAGTAGTAGTGGTAGTGGTAGTAGTAGGAGGAGAAGCAGTAGCACTGTATGTAGTACTTGTAGTAGTAGTAGTAGCAGCAGTAATAGCAGTAGAAGTAGCAACAGTAGTACTGTGAGTAATAGTACTGCTGTACGAGTGCGTACACTATTAATAGTACAGCAATGTATTAAGAGTTGAGAATAAATGCTGCTGTCTCTCTACAGCAGTATTAATAGTACACACTCGTACGAGTCTTCTCTTCGTTGGAGGTTGTGAAGGGTTTGCGATGACCATGTTTCCGTCCCGTACCAGAGAGCCCACGGACCACAATGCATTATAAACCTCAACGACCACTACTGCTGCTGCTGTACCACAAATCACCTTGCGACCACGAACCATGTGGTACAACAACCACGACCAAAAAATAACAAAAACCAACAATTCACCTTTTGGGGCTCGGTGCTGCCGTGTGTGGAATCACATTCATCAAATCGAGAGTTGCTTCTCTTCGTTGCACTTCCTCCGTTCAAATTTCAGCAAACAGGTCACAACTACGAACTGGACCGGGTGTATATCACGGGCTACGGTTCATACTACCATGTATTTCTGCATTCATCTGGTTGGCCAAACTTCTTACGTACGTACAAAACTCGCATTCTCTCGTTCGTCCGAGAATATTCTGCAATTTCTTTGTATTCGTCAAGCTTTGTACCAATCACCGAGAACAATTGTTGAAAACCGCGCACAAGGGCTGCACGGCAGCCGAGATGGGCCTACATGTCAGCATGCAGTACGATGCGGTACGTATCATATGGACCCACGTACATGTCAGCATGCAGTGAGATGTACTACGGATCATATGACGATCTTATACTATACGTAAAGTACTACTTTACACTGCATCCTGCACCCAGGATCAGAGCGAGTGGGATAAACTGGAGGCGCAAGCTATATCTGCACTCTGTGATTCCACACGAACATTGTTGTGTAGGTGTGTTGTATGACGGTCCGTCCAAACGTCAACCCCTAACCTTAACCCTACAGCAGTAATGTTATTGCTGCCCTAGTCGGCGCGGAACAGAGTTGGACTGAAAGCCTGTAAATTTGGTACTGGATGGGGGGCGGTGAACACCGCACTTGTGAACGGTGTACGAGTATTGCCACCACTGTAGGAGGTTAAAAAGTACACCAGGATAATAAGCGGGTCGGTCATGATCGCGTGGAGGGAGAAATCCTAAACACCTCGAACGCCTCTATTAATAGTGTTAACGGTTGGCACCACCAGGACCACCATCACCAACAGCAATATAGCAGCAGTATGATCAACCGTGTCGCAGGAGTAGCAGCAGCCACAACGGAACAGCACGAACTTCCTAGTATGTACGGGGGACAAGAGTAAATAGCACCTGCGAGTACGGTACAGACGAAAACCTCTATGTTTGCCTATTTTGTTCAACATGTGTTTGTCCTGTTTGCTATGGATCCAAATAGCCAACCACGATCGACGACTTCTCTGTATGTGCAATAACAACAACCGCACCCACGAGCGATTTGATCTACTACACTGCTTGCTGTGCCCCATCGTATATCGTGTAACGTTTGGCGAAACATCTGGACAGCAGCAACAGCAACAAATGAGCAGGGTTGTAGCAACAACAACATGAGAGATCGGTACGGTAACTATTAATACTGTGTAACGAGAGTATAGGGTCTGGGGTATCTGGCATACCGTACGACAACAACCATTTTATATTGGGTCCTCGGTTGTCTGGTTGCTGTGTGTCGTATGAGTACGAGTAAAAGCGAATTCGCGGATACGGAGATCATGGGCAACAGACGTGTATACGAGTACACACAGCTACGAACC
The DNA here is from genome assembly GCA_008828725.1 of Saccharina japonica. Classification (NCBI taxonomy): domain Eukaryota; class Phaeophyceae; order Laminariales; family Laminariaceae; genus Saccharina; species Saccharina japonica. The sequence continues at coordinate 7,272 of MEHQ01004394.1, forward strand.
AGCAGCAACACAAAAAAGCAGAGCACTCGCCTGAAAACCTTAGACGGATGCTCTCCTGTCGAAGCGCAAAGAGAACCTCCACTTCGCGTCAGCAACCCACTCTGTTCGCTGCACAGCAGTAGTACAGTAGTCCGACGTCCCTCGACCACTGCCCCTGCTGTTGCTTCTGCCGCTGTTGTTTCTGCTGCTGTTGCTTCTGCTGTTGTTGTTGCTGCTGCTGCAGTAGGTGTGTGTGACGTTGTCTCGTGAATCGGTGTAGGAGCCCACAGGAGGCCACAGTCAAGATTTGCAACACATAAATAAACGACAGAGGGAGGGAGTGGGACGTGTTTGCGGTGTGTGAGAGGTTCCCAGGATATAACCGGTAACAAAAAACAGTGTACCTGGACGGATCTTCACAGTTGCAGTAGGCTGTTGGCGCTTTCAGACTATTTGTCTTCACCCTAGGCCTACTCTTGAGTTCCTGGTGTTTTCCTGGAGTATTCCTTGCGCGTCCCTGAAACTGGCAACCGGACAGTATATGTTGTAATCCCTACGTACTGTTGTTGATATTGGTGGTATATCGCCGCGTAGCCCTCTGGGAAATCTTACCGGACGATCGGTTAATACTGTACCAGTATTATAGTGATCGTTGTAGTTGGATTGCTGGTAAACAGCAGGATCAGGATACAACGGGGAGCCTCCATAAGTCTCGAGTAAAAATCTAACAGAACAAAAGCTTGGCGCTCCAGTAGTAGAAGAAATCCCACACCCCATCAGCGCACCCATGTGCAGATCTGTCAATTTGCGTCGATCTACACGGTTGCATCCCCATCATCCTCACACGGCGCAGTATAGTATCGTAGGACGTACTGTACACACACCAACAACCACCCTCCTTCCTTCCTTCCTCGCGCTTTTCTTGCTCGCAAGTTTTGGCTACCACGGCTCATACTAATTGAAGCGACCACGCCATACAGACAACATACAGACAACATCATCAGTAGGAGCAGCAGCAGCAGCAGCAGCAGCAGCAGCAGCAGCAGCAGCAGCAGCAGCAGCAGCAGCAGCAGCAGCAGCAGCAGCAACAACAACATCAGGAGCAGGAGCAGGAGCAGGAGCGGTAGCGGCGGCAGCAGCAGCAGCAGCAGCAGCAGCAGCAGCAGCAGCAGCAGCAGCAGCAGCAGCAGCAGCAGCAGCAGCAGCAGCAGCGGCAAACGAAAATCGAACGAAGAAAGAGAAAGGTTGTTGACGCGACGAAAAAAACATGTCTTCCGATGTCTTCTGCTTTGTTCTTGGCACTTTTCGACAAGCCGGGGAAGGATGAAACATTACAAGCGGGATGAGTTCTCTCCTTCGTACAGGAATATCGTCTGCCTGGTGCACGTGTGTTGCCCCTGTTTGGCGTATCCGTGACCACCTGTGGGGTCATGTATGGGTGCTTGGTTTTCACCTACACAGAGCCACTCGGCCGAGTGACTGCTTTGCTGGGTTGTACTCATGTCACCGTTTTTGTGTTTCTTGTTATATGTGCACCGCCATTGGAGGTTTTGTGACGCAACACCAACAGATTACGTTTAGGTCAAAATCTCAATTAGATTCGGAGCCACTCGTCCGAGTGGCCAAAACCCGGCAGTGAAAATGTGGGCACCCCCCCCATCGTAGCAACCAGTCGATTTTCTTATTTCCCTCTAAATCTCCGGCTGGCTTTCTTGTTGGCCTGTTCCTTATTACTGTACTGTACTACTAGTGATAGGTGGTAGGTGTGCTGTACTGTACTACTAGTGATAGGTGGTATGGACGTGCGACATAAAAATTCGTTGTTCCATTTTTCCTTGCATTTTCATTCGCGTAAGCCTGTAATAAAGTATGTGCCATTCAGCACGAATATATAATTTTATTCGCGCATACATACATACCCACCTGTAAGATTGGAGATATCCTGGATATCGAGAACATGAATCAGTCTGTATACCGGACGAGACACGCTGGCCGGCAGAACTACTGCACACACCGCAGCAGCAGATGCCGTATAGACATTCCACAGAGAGGTAACTATTAAGAATGACGTACGGTTGTCGTGATCGCTTGTAGTGGTGCGTGCTTATTAACGTAGTTTATTTTTGGAGGCACGTTTTGCTTGATGTGCCCCCAAAACAGTGCCGGAAAAGGTCATGAGTATACTCACTCGTATCTAGACCACGAACCTGCTTGCATATCGAACCAGAAAGGCGATGGTCGGCGGCACTACTGCACATACAACCGAGGCACATGCGCCGTGGACAATTCCCAGAGAGGTCTGGTGCCCGCCAGTCGTCGTGATCGCTCGTGGTGGCGTGCTTCATGTAGTCTACTTTCGGGGGCATTTCTAGCTTGATGCGCCACCAAAATATTCCCTCGAGCGACCCTGAGTATTCAGAACACGAACCCGAATGTAAATCGAGCGAGAAGCGATGACTGGCAGAATTACTGCGCACGACACGGCAACATATGCTGTAGAAAACCCCCACACGGGTCTGGGGCCCATCGGTCGTCGTGGTCGCTCGTGTTGCGTGCTCCGTGTATTCCATTCTTCGGGTTGGTTTTGAGCGTGATATGCCTCCCAAATATTGCCTGGAAAAGTCCTCAGTATCGAGAACACGAATAATCCGTCTGTATAACGAGCAGTATTCGACGACTGGCGGAGCCACTGCACACACCACAGCAGTACATGCCCCAGAAACTCCCCCGACAGGTCTGGTGCTCTATGGTCGTCGTGATCGCTCGTGTTGCAGGTTTCGTGTAGTCTATTTTTGAAGGCACACTTTTAGCTTGAGGTGCCGCCAGACAAATGCCTGGAAAACATCCTGACTATGGAGTACACGAAGCCGTCTTTGTATCGAGCGAGAAGCGATGACTGGCGGAATTACCATACACACCACAGCAGCACATGCCGTGGACGATCCTTATATAGGTCTGGTGGCCTGCGATCGTCGTAATCACCTGTGGTAGCGTGCTTTATATTCCGCCCCGATTCCGGGGGCGCAATAAGCTAAGGTGCCACCGGGGGCGTCGTTAACAAAGTGCCACCGGGGGCGTCGTCGACAAATTGCCCCCGGGAGCACATTTATCGTCTCCCTCTCATTAAAGGTGCGAGCAATAGCCTCTCCTCGAGTACAAGGATTTCCCTTCCATGTTTGTTTAGTTGTGGCGATCCAGACAACAAAGAAACCGAATCCTATTCGTCGGCGGGGTCAGTGTGGTGCTTGACATTTTCGTGATTCTGCTGAAGGAGCAATTTCCTCATATTGGATGAGTACGTCTATCGCCGACAGCAAAACTAGATAGCGTTGTGGTCCTCAGCACCGACGCCGGTCGCGGCCTCGCCTAGCTGCCGACACGTTTCCGGCCCGGTATATACACTAGGGTATCGCAGTCTGCGGTAACGCTCAATTTGCCCGCGCCCACACTCGACCTATTGTGCAAACGGTGCTCGGGTGGTCCTCATAAAAAGCATCGTCTAGTATCAAGCGGCCCCCACAATAAACCTCGAACATGTACATATAAATGCTCCGACGCTCTCGTCCTCACGGCACACAAAGATAGGCGAAGGCACACAAGGCACGTCTCGTGTCGGTGCGTCGGGTACGTAACTTTCTAGTCCCACACGAAGATGCTTGGGCGATAATCGAACACCAGTCGAAGCGTGTTACCGCCAGATATCAAAAACACGAACGGATAGGCTTTTCGTACAATGCCACGGTAAGGAGTGGTGGCATACTATTCCCCGGGCTGCTCACCCAAGGAGATCAAACTCTCATCGGAAGCATGGCTTCGAAGAAGGTTATTCGAGAAATGCCACTGCATTCCTGTCGCTGCTGCCCGCGTGAGGATTTTACGCTGCGCCTGGTCACCCAAGCCATCCAAAGTCCACACGTACTAAACTTAGTTCTACACAACAAATGTATCATCGAAACATTACCCCATTACCCCACTTGTCGATATGTTCCCGCTGAGGATCTCACACGTGCAATCCTCTACCTTGAGATGAGGTGTTTTGTTATAGTTTCTCAATTTCATTTAGTATGGTTAAGGCCTATTTTTCATTAACCTCGTGACGACGAAACGGCGTCTCAAAGCCGACTCTCCCCCCACCTACTTCCCCGCTACGGTTCGGACCTTGAAATATTATCACTAGAATAATCCATCAAATTCTTCCCTCATCTGCTCGGTTCAAAAATGCGCCTAGGCTACCAACTCCAGGCAATATCAGCAAATGAACAATAGTCTGGTTTTGCATAGAAACTCAAACTGTCACGCCGGTCTGAGAGTGCTTCTCACGGGCACCGGCTACACCACAACACGGAAACCGTGTGCGCAATATTGGTGCAGGGGTGTATGTGCTTACAGTTACTCGATATGGCGGTGCAAACGAAACAGGGTACTACGATGGGGGAGTCGGGAAAGCGAACTCGTCCAACTGTGTCGCCTCCGAAACACGGCAGAGGGTTGCCGGGAGAATTGAAGCTTCCGTAGGAGGGGGCGTCGTTTTGCGTTCGACGCATGCTACGGTAGAGGTGCTCCATGTTTGTTCTGAGCTCCTCACTTGAGGAGCTCCGTACGTCACCGGACAAATGGTTTTATAGGAGATTGAAAGTGCTCCCCGATGAACAATCCCATGACCCGAGTGTACCATTAAACATATCGCAACACGAGACTGAACGTCCGACGATTTCGAGGTGAAGAGACCGACCGTTCAGAAACCGATTCAGCCAGAAAGTGTTACCTTTATCGTAGCACGCGCCGGTCGATGTTTTCATCCTCTACTTGGAACCTCTCGACCAAGTCACCACGTACTGTGTAACGGTCTTGTGCAGGTCGTACACGCGTGTATGGCGTTTGAATCCACGGTAAGTACTGGCCGTGAGATTTGTTTTGTTACGCTGGCCCCCAACAAGTGCTCCCAAGTTTAGCTTTCAGTGGCCCAGACGCGGTAGTGAACCAGGACACATGCTACGATAGAGGTGCACCACGTTTTGTCTGGGCTTCTCACTCAAGGAGCGTCATATACCTCACCGAAACAATGCTTTTGGGAAAAATTGAAAGTGCTGCCGGATGAGAAATATCCTGACCGAAGCATGCTCTCAAACATTATTCGTCACAAAAACGAAAAACCGACGAATTTGGGTTAAGGAACCCGACCGTTCAGAAAACGATTCAGCCAAAACGTGTTACCTCTACCGTAGCACGCGTCCAAGAGGGCACCTTCCCGCTTTCGCAGCACTAGTCGTGAGGGGGATGATTTCCAACAATGAATGCCCCCCCCACCCTTATCTAACAAAAATGCAACATGTGGGGAGTCGGTGGCGCGACAGTGCCTACCAAGGCACTGCTGGTCACACCCGCCGTCGGTTCTAAACACCAGTTTTCACACACACGGAAGAGTCCCCTTACTCCCAGCGCATACCGACACAATGGCCGATCCCTCTACCGCCTATCTTGTCACGATTGTAGTGTTGTACTGTTGTCCGAAGTACAAACGTATAATATGTACCGAATGCAACTCGTTTTTTGTCTCACCTCAAACAATCTATCGGTAAAACCATTCCACAACTCCTGGGGGCGCGGGGAGTAAGCAGGGGGGGGGGTCGTGGGTTCCCTCGTTGCTACATCACGGACTCATGGCAATATCGGATTGGCCGCCCATGTGGATACCACGGTAAGCGCGAGGTCAAGCCCCCACACTAGGATTTTTCTCATTAAACATCATAACTGCACAACCTGGGCGTACGCGCCCACTTCCTTTCCATAGGCCGGTATCAAGCACGTCCGAACGGAAGTGAAACCACAAGAGCACAGCAAACCGCGACCACTAGAGACGAAGCGTGCCCGACGCGGGTAGTTGAGCCGCCGCCGGTGCTAGCACCTTCTGCACTCCCGACGTCACCGTCGTCGTTCCCGACGCCGTTCCCGTCGTCGGTAGCCTCGTCGTTCCCGTCATCGGTGCCGCCGTCAACCCCGTCGGTAGTCCCGTCGGTCGTCCCGTCAACGATATCGTCGTCGGTCCCCGCTCCGGTCCCGTCGTCGGTCCCGCCTCTGGTTCCATCGTCGGTCCCGTCACCATTCCCGTCGTCGGTCCCGCCGTCATCGGTGCCAGTGGCGTCAATATCGCTGTCGCACGTGAGCTCTTCGTCGGGACAACCCTTGGCGTCCAGAAAGCACCTCCAGTAAGCGACGAACCGGTTGTTCTCGAGGCACTCGAACTCGGACACCAAGTCGAAGCAGCAGACACCGGCCGAGAGGTGGTAACATTCCGCCGAAAAGCTCTCGACGTCGTCGATTCCGGCCTCTTCGAAGCATTCGAGAGCCTCTGAGGCGCTCGAGCTGTCCATCCGCATGCAGCTGTGACAAGTGTCGTCGTCCTCGCAGTCTGTCACCTGTACCGAGCATGTTTCGATGGCGTCGTCCGTCGGCGTGCCGGTTGCCGAGGTGTCCAGCGCACCCGCCGGCTTCACGAGCCTGGTGGTGGTCGTGATGGCGAGAAGGAGGAGGAGCCGCAGCGGCGCCCTCGGGAATGCCAAGACGGGAAGGGAGCCCGTCGTCACCATCCTGTAATGCTGGGTCTTATAATATTCGTTGATGGTGGGCCTGGAGGATTGAAGCTGCTGTGGCACGTTGGAAGTGTGAGGGCACACGAGGAGGAGATCAGACGCTGGCTTGCATAAGAGTAGCGTGGGTTACGGTGTAATACTTTACATATATCCGACGGGGTTTCTCTCAAGTCAAGAACTGCTACCCTACACTCGTACAGTAAGCGTTTTGTTAGACATGTTTCGTTCGTCGACCTTGCAGGCCAGTTAGTTTGTCATCAGAGCATTAGGTGTGCTTTAGTTTGCCGCAGAGCTTTTTGTGGGTGCTATGATAAAACCCTGCTGAAATGACCCAGCCGCACAAACGGTCAGGTGCGGGCCATGATTTTCGAAGTTCGCGATACATCCCACCGGTATGGGCCTACCAACAGTTTTGCTAACGACCTTCGCCTGACCGCGTGCGACGATAGAGGTAGCACGTTTCGGATGAAACGTATTCCCCTTGGTCGGGCTCCTTATTCCAGCACTCGCCAAAAGTTGCAGTCATGCGTTTCAAAACAAAACATGGGATTGTTCATCGGGTAGCTCTCCTTTTCACCCTCTCGATTGGTGCTACGGTAGGGGGGTCATGTATAGGTGCTTGATTTTCACCTGCACACAGCCTCTGCGTTGTACTCCTAACTTTCTTTTTTCGTTTTTGTTTTGTTCTAAAAATGCACCGCCATTGTAGGATTTTGTTACGCAGCGCCAACAAACCGTGTTTAGGTCAAATTTTCAGTTAGATTCAGAGCCACTCGTTCGAGTGGCCAAATCCCGGCAGTGCAAATATGGGTACCCCCCCTATTTATCGCAGCACCACCCTCTTCCGAAAATCTGTTTTTGACATACTGCTTATATAGAGCTCCTCAAGCGAGGAGTGTCACAAACAAAATGGTACACCTCTAGCGTAGCATGGGACGCTTGGGGATCTCGCTACTTGGCTAAACACTGAATTTTTAACAAACCAACGTAATGTCAACTCGATGGCGATTTGTGCGACCTTAGGGTACGTTACGAAAACAGTTGTGGACGGGGGGTCTACGCCGCTGTGTCAGAAATATAAAGAAATATGTAGGTGTATTCGTTATGTGCAGGACTGGTCGGCGCAGATCCTTGTGCAGGACGTGTGAGATCACGGTTAAGCTTGCGCGTCAGCCCACCCCTTACTTAACCCTAACCAGAACCCGAATCCTTACCCTCTTGGTAGTGTTTGTCGATACAACCTGCAGGCGGCCGACATACTCTAGCCTCACCGGATGAGACCGGCATCCTGCACAACTTTCGGGCCGGCCGATCATGTTTACAGGGCGATGTCTAGAGACTTGGACTAGACCTATACTAACAAGCGTTCTCAGACAAAAACAAGCATATTACGTTCAAGCGGGTTTGCACCGATATTGTAATCACAGCGTCCAGACTTTTAAATACGGTGTGTGAGCAATCCCACGGTAGGGGTACCACGTTTAGGCTCAATATTTTCTGACCGGTTGTGGTCCTCACGTGAGTAACCACCGGATACTATTATTATTTTAATGATATTTTTGTTTTTGGACTACCGCATTGGAAGGTTTGGTCAGGTTGCGATAGGGAATGTTTCTGAAGTCATGTTTTGGGTGAGATACTGAGCTCCTAATGTGAGGAGCTCAGAATATTCTGCTGCGCCCCTACCGTGGGATGATGCAGACACAGCTGCAGCAGACTGAACCAAAACCAAAATCAGGTTTCTCGGGTCTCCATGGGCTTGCACGGCAGGGTTACGCGCCCGACTTTGGAAGAGAGGCACCTCACGCGAACTCCTGACGCCCACAGTGTGCGGTACGGAGCTCGGACGAGATTCAGGCGCGCACTAACTCGTACGTCACCCTGCGTTTCGAGCGCTCCTCAGGCGAAAGCACTAGGCTAAAAAGACCCGCGCCGTCGAAGCAGATGCTACAAATATCCGAGCGATGACTGGTGCTATGGTTTTGGGGATACCCCGTCCATCGTCACTAAAGTGAGTGGCTTTCTACCTCACTCGAACTCGCATGCAAAACTATGATGTTGTGTCGCAAATAAAAACAAAACATACGGCGGTTTATATCACTAACTTAAAAGGGATTATATCAAGACTTTAGACAAGTTGCTCAAGTATACGGTCGCCGCTCGGCAATGTGCCTCACATCGGCTGAACCAAAAGCACCTAATTGCGATCCTCCTACCGTAGCACCAGTGTTCCAGCATCGAACAAATAGAATAATCTAAAAGTTCGAATTACGAGCACTTTGTTTCGATTGAGCACTACCTCTAAATTCGTGCAGCCATATAACTTCGCAATATTTAATTGAGGGGTTGTGAGTGTCAGCAGCCTGTGCACAACCCCCAGAGTTATCCCACGGTAGAGGAGCAGCATAATTTTCTGAGCTCCTCACATGAGGAGCTCAATATCTCACCCGAAACATGACTTCAGAAACATTCGTTCGCGCACCCCGACAAAACCTTTCAATGCGGTAGTCCAAAATATTCTATACCAGAAAAATAATAATATTAGTATGCGGTGGTTACTCCCGTGAGGAGCACAACCGGTCACAAAATATAGAGCATAAAAGTGGTACTCCTACCGTGGGATTGATCCCCAGCGATAGTTGAGTCGTCGCTACCCCCGCTTCAGCGAGAAAGTCGGAACCATCAGCATACATTACCAAGATCCACCATCGATTGGCCCTTCATGGTCGAGATCTTCCAGGCAGATGTTTTTTTGTCGATCTGTGTAGGATCTATGGAAGGTAATGATGCCTGGTGGGAGCCTTACATGGCCCAATACGTAGAGTATGTTGCTCGTGCGGTGCACCTGTTCTATTCAGAAATCATCTCACGGTATACCATAAAGGGGGTTGGAGTTACTGTAGTATGTTCCCTCTGATGCCATATTGTCTGACTACTGTAGTTGAGCTCCTAAAAAAAACTACTACTGGTTAGTATGACAACGTTAAGAGTACTTTGATTTTCTTTGGGGGACTGGCACATACAAATTGCGGTCGGTTGCTCTACCAAACTTCTCCAACCGCCATGTTGCGGGGTGAGACTGTCGAGCTCTTCATGTGCGTAGTAGCTCTGACAAAATAAGCCGCCACCAATACCGTGACAGACAGTGCTCTCAGATTCTGCCGAGTATCTTATAACGCAACATTGATATCTATATGAAAAATATCGGTGTATGTCTGGGGTGTGGAACATGTCACTTCGATCGAACACGTGTGAGGCGTAACATAATCATCCGTCATGTTAGTCAAAAGTACGGGATAGACAAAACTCGAGAACATAGTTGAAGGTACATGTCAAAATAAACATAACGTATCACCAAAACGTACGGATTTCACGCACAATCGAAAAAGAGCCTGCTTTCATGGTATACGTGACCGGTATTTTCCAAACATGCAACGCTAACAGCGGTGACGGATTTATTATTTCTCAGTCTTTACAACAACGTCCATTGTTGAATATATACTATAAACCATTCTATGATAGGGACGCTTGCTGTAGAAAGGAGGCGGCTAATATTTTCGAGGGTCCTCGCTTGGGGGTGCTCTCTACCTTAACTACTTACTCAAGCTCACCGAACGACCTATCAACTTGACCAATCAGATAGCCTAGAAATAGGGATTCAACTATTAGTCTAAAGTAGCTAATGGCATCCCAACGATAACAGGTAGTTCCTCGACACTTAACGCGCCCCCCGACACACATTTCCCCACGACAAAAGGTGTGCTACCGTGTACCTCTGACGCATGCTACGGTAGAGGTAGCACGTTTTTGTTTATTTTGTTTCTAAACGATCGGGCTCCTTAACCCAAATTCGTCGAACTTTCATCCTTGTGACGAAATATGTTTCAGAATTTACTTCCTATATGAGATTTTTCATCCGGCAGCACTTGTATTTTCCTGATAAATATTTGTTTCGGTGAGGTATGACGCTCCTTAAGTGAAACGCTCAGAAAAAAACATGGTGCACCTCTATCGTAGCACGCGTCCTCTATCGTGTCACAGGGTCAGGGGATTTACCTACTTTCTTCTTCGGGGAAGGGGGGCTCGATTCGGAAGCTCCAAGCACGACGACGCATGATACGTACGGTAGAGATGCACCATATTCGTTTTACGAGAGGGTGGTCACTCGAGGTACTTTATACCTCGCCCAAAAACCGATGTTGCAGGATAACAAAAGCGAGTCATCCCACGGTAGGGGCGCAGAGTGTAATGTTTTGAGCTCCTCACATGAGAAGCTGAATATCTCACCCGAAACATGACTGACTTCGGAAACCTTCGCTCGCGCCACCCGACCAAACCTCTCCAATGCGGTAGTCCAAAATCAAATATACCAGTAAAATAGTAATAGTATCGGGGTGGTTACTCACGTGAGGAGCACAACCGGTCAGAAAACATTGACCCTAAAAAAGGCACCCCAACCGTGGGATTGCTCGACAACCCCATCTAGCCCAAGTAAAGGATGAAACCCCTATTTCGGCCGGACGATTTTAGATGAAGGAATCGGATTATTCAGAAACAAAAGAAGCACAAAACACGTGCTACATCTATCGTAGCACACGTCGCCGCTGACTTTGAAAACGAGTCAAACGCGCAACCCGACGGCCTACGTGCATAATTTTCTATAGGCACTGTAGGTGTATATCAATAATAATACATAACACGGCCATGTCATTTCAGATATAAAGGGCATGTCTTATTGTGGGTAAACTTCCTGTCGGCTACCAAGGAGCCCCGGCAGTCACAATTGGTTTGGACGAAAATAAAAGTGAATTCTCCCTCTTCCTTGTCGTAGCGCCATTGTCCTCCTGTCTTCCCCTTGCGAAGCCCGACGCATTCTACGGTGTAGAGGTTCACCATGTTTTTATCTGAGGCTCTGTTCACTTGAGGAGCTCCAAACCGCGCCAGTACACGGATTCTGAAGCAAAACAAAAAATGCTCCCCGATGATCAAAATCAAGGCCTTGATGTTGACGCGTGCTACGGTAGAGGTAGCAGTGTTCGGCTGAATCGTTTTCTGAACGACCGGGCTCCTTAACCCAAATTCGTCGGACTTTCGTTTGTGAGACGAATAATGTTTCAGAGTACGTGTACTTCGGACATGGGATTTCTCATTCGGTAGCGTTTTTATTTTCTTCCAAAACCATTTTTTTCGGTGAGGTATGATGCTCCTTAAGTGAGGAGCTCAGAAAAATCATGGAGCACATCTATCGTAGCATGCGTCTGATGAACGATACAGATGGCACCAGGAGAACGTCACTCCGGCATGCTTTGGGTTAAGGAGCCCTTTTCTTCATAAACATTTTCAGCCATAACTTGCAACCTCTATCATCGTAGCACACGTCAGCCGGAACAGTACCCCAGCGATGGCGGTGACAACCATCCGCGTATATTTGCTGTTGAATCACGATTGCGGCATGAGTACACATCCCGTAATCCACTGCAGTGCTATAGCTACTGTAGTTCTGCACGGCTGTAGGTATCGTTGTTGACAGTGGTGGCAGCTGTGCTATTACCAGGGTAGTCCATACCCACATTAATGATGACAACGAAATAGTTTGCTTGTGGATGGAAGTGTTCACTGTGCACGTCAACCTGACGGCGCTAATAACTATGGCGGGAAATACTTGAAAGCTCAGCCGCGCGTAAAGTGTGGCAGCAGCTGGCAGAAGGGCGCGTTCGTAAGCCCCAAAGAGAGTTCGCGGACGGCCGACGGGTATCTAGGCCACGTGATGGTACCTACAGGTTGAATACAACCCTTAGTTGTCCCTAATCGTAGCACTCGGATGGCGTGTCTTCAGGGCGCTGCATGTCGAGGCGAAAACTAAACAACGTTAATAACCTTTTTCCAAACCCGCAGCTTCCTAGAACGAGTTCGCCACAATCTAAACACCACTTGACCTAAAAGTATTTTGAACTACACTAAACGTACTTTACGTGTTGTGTACGGCGTTGTGACCTTTTGAGAGAACATTACTGGCGTCGGGCGTCTGGGAAGGCCAAGGCTGTTGTGTGTTCAAATTTTGAACACATGATACCAACCGTTCCTATAAAAACAAATTTGAAGGTCGTTCCTTCTCTTTTGCTTCCAGGGGTAAATCCCGGTAGGCGCTGAAACAGATGGCTGGAAACTAATTATCATGTCGATTATCTCAAACAGTCACCGGTTCTGCCATGTTTTACTAAGGCGGAGGTGCACCGATTCTTCATAGACCTCGCCTTACTGTCCCGTTTTCGTGAGTTTTTGTTTGTTTCTCTTTTATGTTGCTCGCGTGCATTTTGCGGGATTTTGCTTGGCATTCGTCGTGGGGGGGCGCTCATCTTCTCCTGTTCGGGAATCGATTTTTACTCACGTAGTGTGCAAAAGCTCGGCTCGCAAACTCTGCCCAAACGTTGCGTTTGCTCACCACTTGGTCAAGGTTGGCATTTTTGTACTCCCGGTCCGATATGATGTTTTCAAGCGTTTGTCCCAGAAGTGTTTTCGCTCGCAGGCTGACGAAGATGGCACTAGATGTTTAGGACAGATCCTGCTACACGTACTAGCTGAGAGGTTCGTACCGGTCCCATAAACCCACACCTCTGCACAAGAGCAGTAATAACTGTCATGGCCGACGCCCCCACGTATCACACCATAACATTTGAAGTACGAAGCAGTAGCTCCCAATTTCAGAAACAAAGGATGAACATTTCGTTAAGCGTCAGTTCTCAAATAGTATAAATTCCGTCAGCGTGTGGGACAACCCGGTAAACTAATTGAACGCTGGGTACCAACCAGAGAAACTCTGCACTCGATACGCGTACGAGAAGTCTATCGCTGATGTCTTCGATTTCTCGGCCAAGCATGGACGGACCTAATTATCAGACTCGAACAAAACATAAAACCACCCCCACGCCAAAAGCCATTCGATGCTTACCTATATACATCACTGGAAACATTATGCTGGATGTGTGCCTCTATAGATGGGTTTGGGTGTATGGACGTATATTGTAACGGAACGGCGGTGTTTTTTTTGTGTTTTTTTGTGGTTCCTGTTCGTGTGCGTGTGTGGTGTTGCTTGGAATTACAGTAGTGCATGGCCTTGGAATTGCAGGCAGTGATAACACCGTGAGTCTTCTCGGCAGCAGGTCGATTTTAATATCTGCAGTCTGCCTACTCTGTTCTGTTTTGTTCCGTTTTGTTTGGTTTTCTTGTTACTTCACACGATTTCGTTTTTTTCCCTCCTAAGAAAACATGTACCTACTACGTAACGTACTGCTGTATCTATTTCGCCCCACAAGCCTACATTTCGCCCGGAAAAAGGACGGTTCAAGAACCTGAACACGCACAGTTCGCCTTACAACCCTAACCCAAACCCACCAGACCGCCCGACCACACACGAAATCGACACCTGGTAAAAGCTTTTCTTTCGAGTGCCATTCGCCATTTTTTGTTCCAGTTTCTGCACACAACTCTGTACACATCTACCAGGTTTCTCTTTTACACATGCACTACTGTAACTGGAACACATGCTTTTCGATACAAGTACTCTGTATGGGCCCTCTCGTGATGAAACAATCAACAAGAAATCAACCATGGGTGGGTGGCTTAAAATAAAAAAGAAAAGAGTGTGTAGCCTAGTAGGGCCGGTCGTCTATGTGATGGTATGGGAAGCTGTGTGCGGGATCTACGGCACCCCTTTTTCGCCCCACCGTGCTTGTGGGTAAGGTTTTGCCTGATGCCAGGTGCATTATGTACGACACGCGTGCCACGATAAAGAAAACACATTTTGGCTGAATTTGTCCCTTAACCCAAAATCGTCAGAATTTGATCATTATCTCGTTGCAATATTGTTCCTTGTTTGCTTCGGCCATGGTATTTTTAATCGGATAGCACTTTTACTTTCCTCCAAAATCAGTTTGGGGTGGGGAGGTGTAGAGTTCTTCAAGTAACCACCCTTAGAAGGCAAAAACATGGTGCACCTCTATCATAGCATTTTGGTCACGAGCGAGAGGGACGATACTGACGGCTGTTTTGGTTGTTTTGGTATGATCACCATGTTTCTGTCGAGAACGGGGACCTTTAACACACCACAACATTTATTTATTACGGGGGACCATAGTAAACACTAGTAAATAGGACCAAATAATGTTACGAGCAAAAATAGGTAAACGTAAAGGTTTATATTTGTGTACCGTAGGTTCCTACCCAGGTACTTAGTATGGTCCCCCCAGGCCCCCCGTACTAGTTTTTATGCAACCACAACGCCAGCAAGGGGCATTATTGGCGACCACGAAGTAAACTACATACAGGAGCCATAGCGCCACAACAGCAACAACAAAAAACAACAGCAACAACAGCAACAGCAACGGCAACAAAAAACAGCAACGAACACAAAGCCAAGAAGGACGACAACACGAAGACCACAACAACAACAACAACAACAACAACAACAAACGACTCGGCCTATCAACTATGTCCCGAGTCATACTGCTGTATGTCGTGTACGACTCTCACACCCTCGGTCTTGTAGGTTTCGGCCCGATATTCAGAACAAAATTGATACGGACACACCACCGTGTACCGAAATATAAGCAATTTTTCTCATTCATATTGAATAAAAGTTGTTTTTATATTTCGAGACAGAGTGGTACGTACTACTCTGTTGTGGAAGGCTGGGCAACAAGAAGAGGTAGAGTGGGTCATGCATACGATAAGGCGAACCCCTGCACTATAGCGACCACACCTACGGCAAGGAAGGGGGTTTGTTGTTGTCAACCATCTACGAGTGCAGGCAGGTTGATCATACTGCCCTCCCGTGCCGTACGGCTCCTTCCAACTTTTGCCACTAAACTTGTAGGTAAACCATTTATGTATTATTGTCATCTTGCAACCAGGCATTGGCGTGGCTGTTGTTACTTAATACAGGTACCTTGTGTGTAATTTCTTATCGTCGCTTGTTGTTTGGGTTGTTCCCTCTGAAGTGCCTAAAGGCAGCCTACCCTGCTGCAGTAAATATGTACAGGGTACTACAGTAGTAGTGCTGGCACAGCATATGCACATGCCATTTTGCTCTCCACGTAAGGTTTTATTCTCTGTCTGTATCCATGTGACACGGTTAGTAGCAGTCAGTACAGTTGTGGTTAGAGCAGTTGCTTCGTCCACATTAATAGATGGGTTGGGTTGATGAGGGTTTGTGTGCGGTGTCGGTGAGTAAGTAGGAAGCAAAGGAAACTCGCCTGAACACGCTTGGAGGCTGTCTCTCGTGACGAAGACCGAATACCTTGAAACTGCTGTGTGACTCGTCCGGCGTTCCTCTGTCACTGCCACTGTTGCTGGGGGTATTGCTGCTAGCGTTGGCGCTGCGTGTGCTGCTGGTGCTGGTGCTACGGCTGCGGCTGCTGCTGCAGCTGCTGGATGGTGCTGCTGCTGCTGCTGCTGCTCCTCCTGCTGTCTCTATCACGGTGTCCTGAGGATCGATGGCAGCCGGAAGAAATGTTTTGCAAGCAACGACAGAACGAGCGAAGAGAGGAAGGAGTTTGCGGTGTGCGAGAGGTTCTAGGATATGACCGTTAACAAATATAAACGGGCAAGGACGGATCTTCACACGACTACATGGTCTGTTGGCAGTTGAAAGGTACATACACAGGTACGTACGTACTGGTTTGAACGGTTTCCTGGGAATTGGCACCCGGATAAGCATTTGTTAAAAATCGAGTGTTGAACCTAAAACTTTGTTCTTGTATATACGAGTACCACGTACCAGGTATATTAAAAAATATAAATAAAAAACAACAGCTGTGAGCTCGAGAATTTCGTATATGTGGTGTCTGCAGGCACCTGCGTTCCGAATCATGCAGGCGACCTACGTTCGGCACGCTTGCTGCTGGAGTGGAGTCGCTGGGGGGCCTCCGGAAACTCGTCTTGCTGTGATGGCTGCTTTTTTAATGCACTTTGTGGGTGAGAGCAGGGTGGAAGATGAGGAAGGGTGCACTGCCTGGTCAGGGTACCAAGCAGGAGCAGGGTGCCAGGCGCAGTTCGCGTGCACGATTGATTTTACAGGCGCCACTACAGCTTTTAGTACGATGAAGTCTGATTATTTGGTCGAACCACTCTGCAATGAATTTTGGGACACGAGAATTATCGTGGAATATTCTGAGAAAACTCCTAGCGCTATATAAGCGACACCGTAACAGCTTACCGTCGTCAAGATCCGTCGAAATTGACTACCTGGTATATGGCATGTTTTTAAAACACACACAAGTAATGGTTACCCGTTGTTATACTCCTGCATTCGACCTCGTACACACCGCAAACACCTTCCTCTCCTTCTATCCCTCTCCCCTTCCTCGCATATCGTGACTGCATCGGCTCCAATTGTCACCAACGGGAACACGCCACACACACGGCAGCAGCAGCAGCAGCAGCACAGCAGCAGCAGAAAGCCGAACAAGTATTGATAAGCTTGTTGACGACGAGAGTCCTTGGTTCGCTCATCGTGCTTTACGACGCTGGGAGGGGTAAACGCTGCAAGGCGAGTGTAACTTTCTTCGTACCGTGGCAGGTGTACGAATACGTGTCACGATAACATACCCCACCCCCCCCTGCTTGCCATATTCATACCTGCAGTTGACCTTGCAGCTATTTACTGCACTACTCGTATACGAAGCACATTTAGAGGATAAGCCCCAGACAGGAGCCGAACAAGGACATCTGCGTTGCTGTCCCAGCCGGGTACTACAGAAGTTGTGCTGTAGTGCTGTGCCACAGTAGCCTTTGCCTTCATTTCGCGTTTCTCCTGCTCGCGACTTTGATCTATAAATTATCACGTCATGGCGCTGGTGAGGTTTATCATCCCGACCTTCTTTTGACATTTGCTGTTGTTTTTAGTTTTATTTTTGGCCCTCATACTACAGTACTGACGACACGCCAAGGGCGTGGCTGACTTTGCTTGCTGCTTCTGCTGCTCCTGCTGCCGCTGCTGCTGCTGCTGCTGCTGCTGCTGCTGCTGTTGATGATGCTGTGGGTAGAAAGGGGATACTGTAGTGCTGCTCCGATTGTTGCTGTTGTCACCGCTTTTGTTTGTCTGAGGCGGTGTGGTGACAACAGCTTTATTCGCATAGTACAGTAGTGCTGGTTTGTATGGTCTGGTGCTGTTCCAACATCGATGGCGCTTCGGGCCACACGGTCAACCCCAACCCACCCGGTCTTCACAAAGGCGCAAACAAATTAATTGCCTCGTACATATATACAGCAGAGTTGCGGAGAAATTGTGTATGTATGTATGTACAGTGCAACTACTGTGGGGGAAGCGGGTGTACTCATGTCGTGCACGGCCGTCGTCGTATGACCATAGACCCTCGTATGCCTACGAGTACAATGTGAGGACGGAGCACGTTGGTTGACGCCGATGTACGAGCTGGTCCGGCCGAGAGGATTATGGTGTATTGGCAAGTTTTTTACCAACGCAATTGTTCGAGTTTCGACCTGAAAAATGGTATGGAGCTCCCTTAGAGTACAACCGAACGATGCAAAGAGGGTCAAGTGTTGTTTTTTTCGATGGCGGAATTTTATGGGCGTTTGAACAAAATTCCGGATCACGTTTTCGCCAATAAGTGAGGAAAAAAAACAAAAATCAACCTTGACCCTCTTTGAAGCTGTAGACGACAGCGATGCAAATCACGTGTTGAAAACAAAATGGAAAATATCGATAATTGGGTTGGGAAATCTAGGTTTCGTGTCAAACATCATAACATCTTAAGTTTGTATTGTAAACACTAGACACGTCATATCTCCTGATATACAACGAGTTAGGGGATGGTGAGGATATCGATCGTCTTGTCATGCCTCGAGGCATATGCACACCAAGAATCAGCCTCATCCGCTGTCCGTCTGTTTCGGACTTTCGTACCGAATTTAGTATCGAGACACACTCGTAAGTGTCGGGATTTACTCGACATGATGTTTCTCGACGAAAACAACTCGGATTCGAAAAATTCTACCGTCTGCATATGCGCTGCAGGCCTGGGAATACTGCTGTAACATTTGAAGTCCTAGTGTTTCCAAAGGATAGCGAAAATGCCGATAGAACGATAATTGTTTTTACGGCTGGACCAGCTCGTACTGCAGAGCTGGCGCCCAGGGCAGGTTACTCTCTCGTGTGTGAATAGTGTGGGATAGACATTGATTTGAATCGGTACCTCGAGTCTATATAGACGGAACCAAACGAACAGACCTTGGGTATAACCGCCAATTTTTGTACATAATAATGAGGCAGTACTATCTCTTGCCAACCCTAGTAATAGTGTAAAGTGCTATCACAACAAAGACCCACACAGAGAGGGGAACAACAAGGTGAGCAAGAGGAGTACCTAGCCCTTTGGGAGCTGGAAACAACCGAACAGAGAGATAATGGGGGTTGTACTCATATCGTGCACGGCCGTAGTCGTGTCACCATAGACCCTCGCATCCCTACAATGCCTGGACGGGGCACGTTTGGAGTAAGCGACGAAATCACCTTTGACCACGGGTTCTCGGTCTGGCCGCCAGGAGTTAAACCTCTTAGGGCCTGAGCTTGAAATTGTTAAGAATCACAAAGTTGCAGCAAGCCCTAATAAATGTGGTCCCAATATAATTCTCGACCTGACCAACGCCCTGAAGTCGCATTGCGGTCATGCTAGTTGTACGCCGGAGCGACAGTAGTGGAAACGCATAGATAGATAGGCCAACCACCAATAGATAGGCCAACCACTTTGTCACTCCCGCCCACCCAGCCACCCAGCCAACAAGGCGCATTTAAGGTAGAAACAGTTGTGGTGCAGTCGACAGAAGCCAGAAGCTCAAAGGTTCTCGTGCTTACACTTTCCGACTCGCCCGATACTCTCTATCCGTTCAGGTAGTATGTACTGTAGTCAGTCATGCTGCTGCGAGGTTGGACGTCCAATGGGCGTGACAACTATGATATGTAGAGCTGCGACCCCGCGAATCCTCAACACTCTGCCCCAAACATGCACTTTCACGCAGGCTTAACTTCCAAGAAAATAGGGTTTCGTTATAATCATCTAGAGGAGTAGAGAGAGGTGTATCGGTATAGACTACACTTACGGGCAGACCCAATGCAGTGCAACTTGGAGACGGCTGGGCATTGTTTCTCGTGTTGATCAAACCATGGAAAGTATCTTCAGCATCGCGAAGCACGCATCATACTGGTGTAAACACTTGCAATAAAGAACCCACCCCGAGGAATTTGCAGACTCGCAATGCACACAACAGTTACACTCTAGCGATCACCAAACATATTCCAGGGACTTATACGTAAGAGCGACACCAGTTCGAAGAACAAAAGACGGTTCCATTGTGTCCACCAAATTCCGTTCTATAGAACGAAGGTCCGTCGTGACCGGGTGAAGGGGTCACCAGAAATGGAGGTAAGGCGCTAAACAACGGGACCAAGTGACGGTGCGAGCTTACAAGGTGGTCGGCTTTTGTACTGTTGTGTGCTGCTGCTATTTCCCCTGCTACTACTGCTGTACTCTACCACTACCACTGCTACTACTAGCACTACTACTACTACTACTACTACTACTACTACTACTACTACTGAGATTACCGGCCTATAATAACTTGCACTTTACCTGTTGCTACAAGTACACCTACGTTGAAAACCAGCAGATGTCACAGGTCTGGCTAGATATCGAGTGCATCGATGACCCGTACCTGTTTGAAAACGAAAGACGCTTGAAAATGGGATGTCCGGCACACATTTCGGCACCCGTCTGCGTCTCTCGGGCGAGAGGCCCGCGTACTCTGGTCTTTCATACATCGTGACTTGTGGAGTAGGCTTCAGATCATGGAGATGCTGTACTTCATTGTTGAGAAATATTCTGTTCACTCCCTTGCATATGTTTGTCGATCTACCCGTACCTCCCACCGACCCGCCTGGTAAGAGAAAGCTCGGCACGTTGTGGTGCATGCCCCCGATAAGATAGGAGAAGAACGTTTCCGCCCAAAACCGATTTTGACTGTCGGTACTTCCCTCGTCTTGACAACTTCCCAACCTCATCGCAACCCCACGAACCAGTGCTTTTAATTCGTTTATTGTAAGAAATATATGCGATTAGATACAATTATAACAATAGTCTAAGTTGGTGTTGAGATATACTCGTGGAGCTCCCTTGTGCGCGCAGCGTAACCTGCGACGCAAGTTGTGTTGCGCGCAACGCAACACGCCTGTGGCGCGTGTTGCGCGCCGCAGGCGCGCAGGCCGCCCCCGGAGGGCCTTACACTTATCGAGTGGCGAGCCTCATAATCACATTTGCTACATCTGCCGTAAAAGGCATCGAAGAGCAGCAGGCATACTTCAAGCTCGTCGTTCTGTTCCAGCCACGTGCTGTGCTCGTCTGTGTGTGATTGTGCGTGTAAAACGCAGAGCTCCTATTAAAATTCGTTAGCAACCCTAAACCTGACCCAAACCGGACCCGAAACGGACCAGTGACAGGCGAGAAACGTGCCTGCGCCGCTTTTGCATCTAGCGAGAAAATTGCGAGAACATTCCGAACGCGGACCATTTTTCCGAAATTCGGACCACATGTACCTAACGTTTGAGACAAAATCATCCCTTCGAGTTCCTTGCTAACGAATTGTATAATATTCTTAAAACGAGTCTTTCTTTGAGGTCTGTATTCACACAATACACTGGTCCACTGTTTGCTGTTGACTCGTATTGATACGCGGAACCAACGGCGGCACATACGCACGGTGTTAGAAACACAACGGCAATGAAAGAAAAGCTGCCGTGCCCCCGACACTGAGATACGCGTGTGGACACTCACTGTTGATATGTGTATGTTTTCGAGTGTGTGCGGTTAGTTTATCGGGAACTCCGATCTAGATAAAACTCCTCACGTCCAATGCGAACCTACAACACATACCGTCGAACGGCAAGGCCCACGGGGACGCCTGTGCTCTCCGGGTGTCGAGGTGCGACATCCACCGAGACTATAGCGGTCAACGTCCCGGTAGGGGGATCGCTTTTGAGTCCAGTATTTTTCAACGGTTGAGAGCCACAACGCCTAGTGACCAACATATTTCTTCGCCTTAAAAACAAACATTAACACCCTACGGTTTCGAGGTTTGCACCACCATGGTATGCTTGCTACTCTACGACAACAACGTAATTCTGCGTCCAGTTTTGAGTGAGGCACAGAGCCACTCGCCCGAGTGGAGTAAACAAGGTAGTGAAAATCAGTCTACCCCCTCTACCGTAGCACCAGTCTAGATGTTGCTTTTCAGCGGGCAAGTTCCACCGGAGAGGTCTCATTTCTCCGCAACCCATGATGAAAGCAAAAACAACGTAGTTTGGCCTTCGGGTTTGCCTTGAAATATCTACACTAATTACACGGTGAAAGACGCATGCTACGATAGAGGTTCACCATGTTTTTCCTGAGCTCCTCACTTAAGGCGTGTCATACGTCACCGAAACAAATGTTTTGGAAGAAAAACAAAGTGCTGCCGGATGCGAAATCTCATGACCGAAGTATACTCTGAAACATTGTTCGTAACAAAAATGAAAGTCCGACGAATTTATGTTAAGGAGCCCGATCGTTCCGAAAACGATTCAGCCAGAAAGTGCTACCTCTACCGTAGCACGCGTCGAAAATATCTCGTCCAAAACCAACTTACTGTAGGTTCGAACTTTCTCGACAAGTGTTTTCGCCTATTTCTACACAATGGATGCTTGGTCGATCCGCCAACCGATTACCTTTTGGGTCGACGAGAATTGGATTGTGAAGGGAAATATCTCCACATCCAACTTGGAAGAACACATGAATTCGGCGTCTCCCACCCGATCATTAGCAAAGCCTCAGACGTCCATCTTCATTTTGAAATATTTGTTTTTAGAGAAGAGAATATTTGATGTGTCCCCGCGTTGTGAAGGTTCGCATTTACCTTGCCGGAGTGAGGAAATGGGTAGAAACCTTTGCGACAACCAGCCGGTTGAGGTTGACACCATCGCGAGAAAAATATAACATGTTTTAGTAGGGAGACAAAACGAACCCGCCCCCTAGAATTTGGACAATCAGCTTTAGTTCGGAACCTGCCTGTGGTATCCTTTGTTTCGGAAATGGTTGTCATCTCCAACGGTGTCAACCGAGCGCCAGTTCCAGAGATATAAAAGCGCTTGATTACACCCATGTGTGTTCGCGCTCTTTTCCTACGCGCTCAGGTTCAAGCTTCAGCTCCTCAGACTATATCCAAGGAGACATCGTGATGGTCTCGACCGGCTTCCTAGGTTTGTCGGCATCAGGGCTGCTCCTGCTGCTGCTGGTGCTCGGCCCGATTACAACCACGCTTGTGCGACCGGCCGGTGCATATAGCGTCACCGCTACAAGTTCCTACCCGACGGATGTCGGAACTATCGGTACGAGCGGTACGAGCGGTACGAGCGGTACGAGCGGTACGAGCGGTACGAGTGGTACGATCGGTACGAGCGGCACGAGCGGCACGAGCGACGCCCAAACCTCCGAAGCCACCGAAGCCTGCTCCGCAGCACTCGCCGACTGCCAAGCCGACGAAACGTGCACCGGCTGCTACCAGGTAGCGGCGTCTAGCAGCGCGAACTTCGTTTCATGCTTCGAAGCGCGAGACCTGGACGAGGTGGAGAGCTCTACGGCGACCTGCGAGGACTACACGGCCAGTCTGTGCTGCATCGACGAAGCTTCTGAGTTCGAGTGCTTCCACAACGAAGCCTTTGGGGCGTACTGGGTATGTGTTCTGGATTTTTTAAACTGCCCTAAGGTAGAATTCTCGTGCGATGGCGACTTCGACACCGATGGTGACGACGGTGGCGATGGCGACTTGGACATCACAGAAGGCGCAAGCAACGACGCTACCCGTGCTCTCTCGATTGCCAGCGGTGGGCACGCTTTGACCGTTGCTACCTTCGGGGCATTCCTGCTATTCGTCTCGCGTCTCTATGGGTATAATGATCATGGGCGCGTGTAAAAACGCATAAAAACCAAAGACGCCATGACAATGATCGATCAGCTTTCCGGTGTAGCTGGGTGTTTCCACACCGTGCGTGGCGGTGTCGTGTGTGTTTGCTTTGGATCTCCCTTTTAGGAAGTTGCACCAACGTAGAACAGTGAACGAAAGGGTGCTGGTGCTAATGTTACTGCAACTGCCATCGACGGTCACGGTTCGATTATCGTAGCTATTTTCTTCCCATAGATGGATTTGCCACCGCTCCTGTGCGACTGGTTGTGTGACGTGTATAATTCCCGATAACTACAGTCTTCAACAACGTCCGAGCTGCGGACATATTTGAGGACAACATGCTGGCTTCGGTGACCGGCATTTGCGCTTGACATCCCCGCCAAGGACGCGTACTCGTTGAACATATGTCACGACTGTGGCGTTGGGGGTGGTTAATGTAACAAGCTTGCTGTGTAGGTGTCCGGAGTAGATGGTCGGTATGAGATGTCAGCCAGAGGTCACACGGGCAGGCAAGATCACCCTCGGCACAGCTGCGGCGTTTGGGTGTTAACAGGTCTCAAATGCGCGCCAGAGTTAGGGGAAGTCGATTGTCGCCATGTGGGCACTCTGACGGGGGGCACTCCCGCATGGGTGCTGACGAACGCATCGCGACAACGGGTGGGGCGGCGAACAGTCGGGTGTCATTCTTGGCCGCGGACAACCTCCTATGAGTTACACGGTTTTGAGGGTCATGTGCGATTGCTTGGTTGCTAGCATACGCCTTTTCTAGGGCCCGTTCCCCGTCTGGTAAGGTATAAAACAGCACCTAGTCCACTTTTCTGGCCCCTGCCCCCCCCCGTTTTCTGTTTTGAGAATTATGTATGAATCTGTCAAGCCGATAGATGCAAAACGTATACACCGGGTGCACTGTATTGCAACGCTGACGATTTGCGCCGTTGTTCTTTTCAAGTAGTGTCGCGTTTAAGGTTGGGTTGCATTGGAGAAATAAACGTTGCTGGGAGGTTTTGGACATCAATACAGGTACGAGTAGAGCATCTACGAAGAGTATGTAGTAATAATTTTGAAAGTTTCGTCTTTTGTTGAGAATATCTCTTCGTACGAGCAAAACATTAAGTACGCCGACCCCGCAAGCCCCTCCCGAGACGTTGGTCGAAGATTGAGCTCGATCCGAGCACTGTAGCTCCCGTGGCAGTCGCTCGGACGTTATTTTAGGCGGGGAGTTAATATTGCATGATACCTTTTTTTATATGTACGTACCAGTTCATATTGCTCTGCTTTTCGCACATTCACGAGCTTGTCATGAGCACACACGAGAACCCAGACATATACCAGTATACCACAGGTAGACATTACAGAGAGCACAAATACGAAGACAATGTCGATCATTACACTGAAACAAAGTCATTTTCGGACTGTACACAATACCCAAGTCAGTATCGACCATGCACACGAAACAACAAGTAATTAAACTTCTACAACCCACACATAATCCAAGTCAATCCAAACCCAGGCTAAAACAAGTCATGTTCGCACCGCACACAAACTTCGAGTCAGATACGACAACCGGCACACAAACTTCGAGTCAAATACGACAACCCGCACCCCAACGAAGTCATTTTTTTTGCCCCCACACTAAACGCAAGTATTTTCGGCCCTTGGGCAAAAACCAAAGTAATTGGTTATCTCCCATACTGCATCGTGTCAGGTTCGATTCCCTCACACAAACCAAGTGAATTTCTTGCTTGTGGTCGAGAGTTCCAAACCCTTCCTCTGTGCATCCTTTCCTATTTCTGCAAATATTATGCTACCACTGCACGAGACGCGTGCTACGATAGGAGCAATCCCACGGTAGGGGTGCCACTTTTTGGCTCAATATTTTCGGACCGGTTGAGCTCCTGACGTGAGTAACCACCGGATAACTATTATAATTTTACTGGTATGTTTGTTTTTGGACTACCGCATTCGAAGTAAGTTGGTCGGGTTGAGCGAGCGAATATTTCCGAAGTCATGTTTCGGGTGAGATATTGAGCTCCTCATGTGAGGAGCTCAGAAAATTCTGCTGCGTCCCTACCGTGGGATGAGTCATAGATGTCTCATTTTTTGGCTGAATCCGTAACGCGAAACCGTGGGATTGTCGTTCTTGTGAATCAAAATGTTTGAGGGAATGCTTCGGGCATGAGATTGCTAATCGCATACAATGTTTTGCGGGAGGACCGCTGCAAAAAAAAACCACGAAACGTATTGAGTCAACAGGTTCCATTTTTTTTGTTTCCAGCATGTTTTATCCCCAAAATCCAGGTGGGAGTTCTACATGTGATCATGCACGTATTGTAACACGAAATTATTTCCTGACGCCGTATATATGTATAGAGCGATATGACATGCGCAAGATATGCACGACGCGTGCTACCATAGAGTTGGCACGTTTCGGCTGAAACTCTTTATTGTGGGGGATCGGGCTCCTTAACCCAAACTATTTATTGTGTTGCTCTATTTTCTTTTTATTCTCAGGTCTTGCGACTCTTCGCCAGAGAGCGCACTTTTTTTTTTTGTTCCCCTCAAAAAGGAGTTCTTGGGTGAGGTCAAGAGCTTTTTAAGTGGCCAACCCTCAGAAAACAACATGGTGCACCTGCATGCAGGCTACCCTAGCATCCGACACGATATCGCATGCGGTACGTAGTAGATTTTCAATTCCTTCTTGCGTCACTCCCCTGGGGCACGTCCCAGAGGGAAACCTTGTAATGTATACCAGGTATATCCGGTAAAAGCAACTATGATACTATGGGTGCCGATCGTTCGATGAAAAAGGGGAACATAGATTTTATTTGAAAGGCACAAATACATGTCACCCTCTTTCAGCCTTGATTGATTGATTGGTGAAACGTCGGAGAGGAGTCGGTAAAGCCATTCAGTTCGGGGACGGCATTGTTGTCCGTATACGTTTGCCAAGTATTCAGGGATGAATGATGATTGTGATACGTAGGTGTATGTATGTGAATGGTACGACTGAGATGAGGTCTGCATAGCAGATTCAGATGGCACATGGAAAAATAATACGGTAGTCATCCGACGGTAGGGGCGCAGCAGAACTTTCTGAGCTCCTCAAATATCTCACCCGAAACATGACTTCGGAAACATTCGATCGCGCAACCCGACCAAACCCTCCAGTGCGGCAGTCCGAAAACAAAAAAAAACAATAAAATATTAATAGTATCCGGTGGCTACTCGCGTGAGGAGCACAACCGGTCAGAAAATGTTGAGCCTAAACTTGGTACCCCTACCGTGGGATTGCTCAAAACGCAAATATAAAACCGATGAAAAAACAGCTCAATTCGTTCGTTGCGTTTACCAACAGCGTGGCTGCCACTTGGACGGGGAACCATAGCAAAATAGGACCTACGGTATACACATACGCCAATCTATTTCGCTGCTTTTACTGCCATCATTAGGCCTATTTACGAACGTCCCCCGCAATAGTAACCGAGAAGTGCACCAAGTGGAAGGATGCGCGGAAGAGCAGCAGATGCTCAAATGCAAGTCGCGCGGCTTGCGCGCCTCACTGAGCCAAAACCATGAAAGAACGCATAGCATGCGCGTTCTGCAACCGTAACGGTCAACCAAACACCCCGCGCGCGTTAAGACTGCCATGCGGGGACGGAAACCGCACTATCCACAGAGATGCATGCTAGTGGAAGCTAGGAGCGGTGGGGCGCGAAGGGAGACACAGGCGCCGCTCGTCTGCATTCGAGCGTGGGTGCGGGGCACAACACGGGAGGAAACGTGATACGATAGAGGTACTACTTTTTGGATAAACAGTTTTCTGAAAGACGGTGCTGCTTAACCTAAACTCGTCCGAATGCCAGTTTTTTTTTGCAAGTATGATTTCGCGTATACCCGGGCCAGGGAATTTGTCATCGAGTTACGCTTTTATTTCCATCTCAAAATTAGTTTTTGGGCGAGGTAGAACTCCTTAAGGGACCAACAAGCTCATAACAAAATGGAGGCACCTCTACCGTAGCACGTGTCGGGGACCGAAGGCCCTTGGTGCCGCTGTACAGGCCGACCCCGGCCTTCGAGGGTAAGCCGTTTCCCCGAGGGGGAAGCCCGAAGAGGACGACAAAGGGACATCGCTCAAGGGATCTGTTACCCATAGGACCAAGATGGTCTGGCGGTGGCAGAATCCCTTTGACAGAGTGTCCTTGGCCGACCTCGAAATGCGAATCACCACCGTCGTTTAAATGCAAACCGAAACTGGGAACCACTCACGTTAAGCTCTTCACCCACTCGCTGGGTCTCGCCAACCACGATCTGGGGGTGAAACGACCGAGCTAGACTCCCCAGCAAACCGACTTCCTTTTTGCGGGCGATCAAGCTGTGGTACATCCTCCCAGCATTGCGGCACTCTCGGGACGGGCGAACGCGTCGGACCCCGAGGTTCAAGTCTGCCGAACGCGGCGAACTGACCACGATTCTCCAATGATGGCTTATGGAATACACCAAAGAGACGTCGACACGCCTCAGATGCCTAGCACGCGAAAACGTGGAGCGCGGCCAAGTTGGAGAGTGCCGCGTCAGCGTGCAGGCACTAGAAGGGGGGGGCGTGAAAGTAGCGGCGCGTGGCCTTTTAGCGACACCACACACGCACGACAATGAGGCTACATATGGACAACAGATAAATGGTCAAACTCCCGGAAAGAAAACGGAAACTACGTCCAAGAAGCAGCGGCGACAACTAGAGTGGCCAGCTCGACCAAAGCAGGGGAAGGGAGTATCCCACTGAGGCGCCCACAAGGAGAGTTTAACCCGCAGGTGACGTTCGAGGTTATCAACTCTCGCAACGAGCAATCCCACGGAAGGGCTCCACTCTTAGGCTCAATAATTTATGATCGGTTGTGCCCTTCACGTCCGTAACCACGGGATACTATTATTGTTTTTACTGGTATGTTTGTTTTTGGACTACTGCATTGGGAGGTTTGGTCGGGTCGCGCAACCGAATGTGTCCGAAGTCATGTTTCGGGTGAGATATTGAGCTCGTCACGCGAGGAGCTCAGAAACTTATGCTGCTGCGCTACCGTGGGATCACTCCAACGCACTATCAGGAGCGGGGAGTAACGGCCTGCGCTGTTCGCACCTACCGTTCATCATTAGGCCCCGGTTTAGCCAAGAACGCTTCAACGCCTGCATCGAAACCTTTTGGAGGAGGATGTTGGATGAACCTCACGCCTTCTCGCCGAAGTGTTGGGAACTTCTCCTGCAGTCAAAGCTCACGGCGCTGGGGGACAAATGCCGCCCGGTTTGTGTGGGGGTGACGTTGAGGTGCCTGATTGCGGCGGGTGGACTACATGAGGGAGTGGAGAACGTGCGTGGAGGAGCTAAATCTCGAAGCAAGGCAGTGCAGAGTTGGGGTGTCGCGGGTAGGTGGAGGGTGTAGCATGTAGCGTTACGGGCCCGAATAAACTGATTTTTTATTTCTTCGATCGTTTGTTTTCGTTTTTGTTTCTCGCTCATGTCGCTTTGTTCTTTGTTTAAGTACCAGTACGAGTACGAGTGCGTATACCCGTACGTATGTACGTATTTCTATCAGTTTTATTGTGTCTCGTACTTCACTACTTGACGACCGTGCTGTGCTGTGCTTTCTCTTTCTACCACACATTATTACGAAAAATGCACGAATCACATCCACAGCAGGCAGCTCAGCGCCGTGCTGTGAGCCGTGTTGCTGTGGTTTCTCTTTCGAACAAACAGCTTTGTTGTCCTGGAGCATGGAGCTTATAATGTGTGCATCCCGAGCATGTCTAGCATGCATGTCAAGCCCGCCGTTTCTTCGCTGCACCATGAACCTCTTGGCATGTTCGAGTCGGTGCTTGCACTACAATACATGATGAACCTCTTCTGCCCCTTTCCTTGCGCAAACGTAGCGGTCGGCGTCAGCCGCCCGCGGAGCGGAGCCCTTGTACGTACTGCAGTCAGTTGTGCTGCTGTATGTTGCAAGGCTATTTATAGTAGCGGCCGCCCGAGCACGGGAGCGTTGTATATATTTTCAAAGCATCATTCATTCCGTTCAATGTGGAAGATTGAACGGAGGAAATCTGGAGTTTGTGGAGAGGTACTGAATATTTGGCGTGATTGGTAGGGAATGGGGAAGAGAGTCATAATGTTGGGAGGTTGGAGTGAGTGGAGCGGTTGCACTGGAAGTGCAGAGGAGGCTGGGAAGGGTTGAGATAGAAAGGAAAAGTACCAACTACTGTAGTACGGGGCTCTACTCGTGGGTGTGGGTGAGCAGGGGTCTGGCAAAAGGTGGGAGTTCGGCGAGTTGAAACAAGCCCGCCCTCCGTATGGGCGACAGCGAATGCCTTTGAACGTGCGGTTCAAATCCGGGGGCAAACACCCAGTGCAAAGTTCTCAAAATGGAGCGGGGCATCGCAGAAATGCATTTTTTACAAAGGTCGTTTTAGCGCCAATTAATTGCTCTCTTGTTCACATGGTGATTTTTACACTACTGCTGTACGTTTTTCGTGCCTTTTATGCGCTGACTTCCACGTAACGACAATGCATTCAACGCCAGCGACATGTGTTGCAACTACTCGCATGCTTTCTTTCTTCGTTGTAAACGTTTATCTTCTGATAATTTATGAATTCAGATGAAACTCTTGGCATTCCTTACATTTGTTTTTGCGTTTAGGTCGGACGGAACGATTCAAACTCCTTCCCTGCCCTACCCGAAGCATGCGAGCCGTCAAATTCCGGCACCCCTGCGGAGCCCTTGTGCTATTAATACCCCATGTGTTATGCGTGGGCGAACGTACGACCCGCGCCTCGCTTTATACTCTCTGTAGCACTTGCCGCACAAACAATTGTGTATTTCTTCTTTCAAGTTATTTATAAACATTTACAAAATACGTCAGCTGTGAGTAGTAAACCGATTTTTTGTTTATTTGTTTCGGAAAAAAAACCTTGTGTGGAGACCATTATCATGATATTACGCCATTCACGGCTTTCCACTATATTCCACGTACACATACAAATATCATACGCACGCGCTGCTCACGAGCAATCATCCCGCAGCTAACAGTTTTACTCGCTGTCGGTTTTCTCTCCCACAAGGGCACACACCACGAGAGCCCGACAACTGCAGCACTGCAGCAAGCATCCGCTACCTGGTACTTGGCAAATAGGAAGTAGTGCACACCAGTCAACAAGAACCGACAGTTACCCACCTACCCGAGGTATATTATCATGGGGGTTAGATCCGATCCTTGTAGTATGATTATGTGTTACGCGCGGGCGAACCTACGACCCGCGGCTCGCTTTTTACTGTATGTAGTACTTGCCGCCCAAACAATTGTGTATTTTTTATTCTAAGCTATTCATAAACATTTACAAAATACGTCAGCTGTGAGTGGTATACCGATTTTTTGTTTATTTGTTTAGGAAAATAACTTGTGTGGAGACCATTCTAATGATATTACGCCATTCACGGGTTTCCACTATCTTCCACATACACATGCAAATACCACACGCACGCGCCGCTCAGAAGCAATCCTCCCGCAGCTGACAGTTTTACTCGCTGTCGGTTTTCTCTCCCACAAGGACACACCACGAGAGCCTGACAACTGCAGCACTGCAGCAAGCAGCCGCTACCTGGTACTTGGCAAATAGGAAGTGCACACCACCAGTCAACGAGAACCGACGGTTACTCACCTACCCGAGGTATATAATTATGGGGATTAGATCCACATTCAAGAAGATGGCGAAGGCAGCCATCAAAGAGCTCGTTGCCGACGCAGAGGCTGGCCGCCCCGTGGGTCCCAAGGACCCACAGGCCTACGCGGCGGAGGTGGCCGCGACGATCAAGGGCGATGTCCGGTACGTGTTTGGATACGGGTAGATGGTGCATTGTATCTCTCAATACTTAACGCGAGCGAGCTGACCGTCTCTCCCTGCGTTATGCTGAATCGTGTTTCCACGATGCTGCGGATGATGACGCGGGGACTTCCTCTGCTCCTCCTTCCTGCTGTACGGCGTGATCTGTTATAAAGATTTGATGTAATAACACGTTCAATTTGGAAGAGATATATTAGCTGGTCATCAGGCTGTGAAACTAAAATTCACTTAACGGGGTTTGCGCAATCGTTTGGTAGTATTACGACCTCATATTTGGCAACGATGCTCCTGGTTCTTAACGTAGCGCGTTTGTTAATGTTGGAATTTTTAGAATCCGAGTTGTTCTCGTCGATAAATCCCGTATCGATTCCATCCCATCACGTACGAACTTATATCGATTCTAAAGTATATACGAAAGTACGTAGAATGCGTTTAGCGGATAATTTTGATACTTGGTGCGATCGTTCCTTAGGGCAAGGGGAATCGATCGATATCATCGCCAAAGCTTAATTCGGGCTTGATCAAGAGATACTGCGTACATACGATCATCATACAATTTTAAGATACTACGATGAACTACGTACACAAAAATTGTTTTTCGCAACGAAGTTTTACGAATGTTGACCGGAAAGTTTGACACGTGATTAGTAGCGCGTTTGTCTACAGTAGACGTTCCAGCTAGAACCCAAAACAAAAAGTTTTTTTTAACGTATATTTCGGTCGATTTCTAGGTGGACATTTAAGTCAAACGGTCATACATAGTTTTAGCTCATCGACTTCTTTTTTGGGGGTTCCAGCTTGACCCGTTTTGTTGTACGCGTTCCGGGCGCCATGCACAATTGCACCTCATGAATCGCAAAACTGCTCTGCGAACATCCATTCAACTGTAGTGACTGCCTCCAAGCCAAACCTGCTCGATACAGTACAGGACACCTAACAAGAAAGAGGCCTGCTGGCCCAGGCTGGATTTCTTATTTGAGAGAGGGTGCTTTATATGCTAATTTCAAGATAACGGCTCTCGAATTTCTTTTTCACTTTGAATATCAGCCTAGCTTTATTCATTTTTCTTCATATTAATAGGTGTCCTGTACTGCACTGGTTGTGCGAAGTAGTTATACAGTAGTGCAGGACACCTAAAAATAAACAGGCTGATAAGAATGACAGGCGGAAATATAGAGGACAATAGGAAATTCAGCAGTCGTTATCTTGAAATTAGAAACCACCTTCTCTGGAGTAAGAAGTCCAGCCTGGACCAGATTTCCTGTTTCATATTTCGGTAGGTGTCCTGTACAGACTTTCAGGCAAGTAAAGTGCTGACCGCGACAGAGAGATATCACCGATAAACAAGAGACACTGCCATGCCACTAAAACCACTTTCAACACCACCACCGCCGCCATCACCACCACCACCACCGCCACCACCACCACAACCACCACCAACACCACCAACACCACCACCGCCAACAACAACAACAACCGCAGCATCATGATCACCACCAATCAGATAAGGAAATGTCCACAGATAGAGGCTGCTGCTGCCGTCTCCTTTTTCAGGAAAATGTGCGAGTTAATAACGTCTTGATTTTCTGACATCGCGAGCTGCTACCCCGACCCCTGATTCCGGTGTACTCGTAGGAAAAAAATGCGATGCGGGACAACGAACATACTGGTGGAGTTAATATGCGGGACAAAGCGAGCGGTCTTGCTTAAGCAGCAGTAGTGTTGGTATGTGTCAATGGCACCGGGCACAGCGTGTTTTAGCAAGTAGTAGTAGTGATAATAATAGTGGTTGTCGCCCTCGTAGCTTGGGTGCCTGTTGACTACTGACTGTACGACAACAATTAATCATACACCCTCCAGCAAATTATGTTCGGCATCCCCAAGTTTTCTCGAACACTGTTGTGAACTTCGCCACTCACTATAAACTATACATACATACCGTACGTACCGGTAGCTCTTTTCTATACTCGTTATATTATGGAGACCCCTACTGTCGTAAAGTCCCAAAGGTCCCAAGTGATGTGGTAGTTTTGGCCCGCTACCGAGGGCTGCAAGTTTTCTTCCCTATATGTAGGGCAAGGAGAGAGCCCTCCACGTTGGGTTAGCAGCGTGGAGAAGAGATAGATCGAGTGAAGTTCGGGCGGGCAAACAAGGACGGTCTCGACTTCAAGGAGGCTCGGTTATTAATCCGAGTTCTCCGGTTCTCGGAAAGATAATCAGATGTGATAACACTTCTGGCGTATCTTCCATGGGTACATGTGCAACGACCATTCTACGAACTTTCCCCAAAACCTGTCCTCCACAGAATTCAGAAAATAGATAATTACCCCGCCTTCTTTTTTTTTTTGTATATACTCCTATTAATAGTAATATTACTGTTTCACAGATGCTCCGAGTACCTTAGAGTAAAATACGGAGTATTGGAGATAAAGCACTTCAGGTTCTTCGTGTACTCGGACTATTTCTTGGTTCGATACTCCTGAATACTGCTCGTACTCGGAGTATTTCGAGATTCTGTACTGCAGATACTGTCATACTCGGAGTATTTCGGGATCCAATACTGCGGGTACTCCCTGTACTCGCATTATTTCGGGATCCAATACTGCGGGTACTCCTTGTACTCGCAGTATTTGGGGCTTCAGTACTGCTCAAACTCCAAGCACTCTGAGTATTCAGGCCGGCAGTACTCTAATACGCTCAGTACTCTGAGTACGAAATGTACTCGATACTCCGAGTATACTTGGAGTGTGAAGTATATTATAAGCATATTTGCATCATTTTAAAGACTCGGCCGTCATTCCTCCCAGGTTCTGGGAGCATGTGACTGGCGTACATACCATTTCAAAATTCACATATGGTATATGCTCCCATTACCTGGAAGTACAATTAGACTATTTTCGAGAAAAACAACTTCGGGTACTTTTAGTACTCGCAGTACTTAGGTGTTAAATACTCTCGATACTCGGAGTACTCCGAGTAATTTAGATGTTTGTACTCCGGGTACTGTATGTACTCGAGGATAAGTAAGTACTGCTCATACTCCCAGTACTCGGAGTATTTGTGCCTTCAGGACTCTGCTCATACTCCAAGTACTCCTAGTATTTAGGCCACCAGTACTCTTATACTCTCAGTACTCCTAGTACGAAAAATACTCGATACTCCGAGTATACTCGGAGTATCGAGTATACTCGGGGCACCTGTGTAAGTTGCTTACGGGCGAGACGGCACTGCTAGCATATGATATGCGTTTGTTTGTGCTTGATGGCGGGCGCAGAAGGCGCAAACATCCAGGGGCATATTTTTGCGTTTTTTGTGTCTTGTGTGTGTCAGCCAATAATACATCCCGAAATGTCATTATTAGTTGAGACCAATCAATGGCTTCCTCGAGTACTACTGTGGTGTATACTCTATACGGGGAGCGAATGTAAGACGAACTGCTGTTGTATGGAACGTGGACGTACGTTAGACATACCGCCTCCCAGCTACTTACAAGTGCACAGCAGCACCACGACGATACCTGGCGCGATGACGGACTTCTGAGTACTCGAGGCAGCAGCAGCAGAGGCAGCAACATCAGGCGAATGTGGTACATCGAACTGCTGTAACCTTGCAACCCGGTTCGTGATCGCCTTTTATTTATTTTCACTTGTACAGCAGCAAAGCAAAGTGGAATGGCAGTTCCACGGCACCTCTTAATGATACAAATATACCTGTCTAGGGCGCACCTATCAATAACACGAGCAATAAAATAGAGGCAGGGCGTGATATTTTACCAGAAAAAACATACCAGGTATATTATTACGGAGGACCATAGTAAATAGGACCAAATATGGTTAGTAGAAACAGGTACATATATAGGTTTTCGTTTGTACGATAGGTCCTGTTTACTATGGTCCCCCGGAATAGAATGTCGTTAAATCGAAGTTAAGTGTAGAAGGAACCCAACTATTTGCAAATAGGCATACTTACATTCGTCCTCGTTTTTTTTTTAACTTGGTCATAAGAACCTGGCTGCGCTCTCAGAGAGTCTACGACGAATAGTTCGCGCTTCTACGATCCATGCTTTCCCGAAATTCTTGGCTTTCTTTGTTTTCTTCGACCCACACTAATTTCAATATAAATATTTTCCACACTAATTTCGAGATATGCCCTTCCACATTAAAGTCAAGATATATATTTTGCAAAGAGTCCAAAAAAAGTGAAAAAATGGATCTCCATGACCTTGGTCAGAATCGAAGAATACCTTAAACTGGGCGAGTTAGCCGTTCTTACACTAATTTCAAGATAAAAGCTCCGAAAACTGTTGTTTTGGTCCGATACAAGGGCTCCGCATAGGTGCCGGCATAGTGCTACCGGGGCTCCGAATCGATGCCGGCATTTGCATTTTGTCCGCTATACCGGCCCCGCTCTGGCATATCGTTTGGCGTACTGCTGTGCTGGTGCAGCACATGTTGGGTGTGTGGGTGGGTGAATGGGTGGGTGGGTGGGTGTGTGGATGGGCGGGTGCAATTTGCTGTCGTTGCTGTTGCTGAAGTTAGTTGTCGATCTGTTGTTTGTCACACCATACTCCTACTACTGAGCAATCCCACGGTAGGGGTACCACTTTTTAGCTCCATATTTTCTGACCGGTTGAGCTCCTCACGCGAGTAACCACCGGTTACTATTATTATTTGACTGGTACGTTTGTTTTTGGACTACCGCATTGGAAGGTTTGGTCGGGTTGCCCGAACGAATGTTTCCGAAGTCATGTTTGGGGTGAGATATTGAGCTCCTCATGTGAGGAGCTCAGAAAATTCTGCTGCGTCCCTACCGTGGGATGAGTGTACTGTGGTTGTATACTACAGTATAAATAGCACACATAGTCACGGAAACGGCATACATCACACCCACACCAGGCAGCGCAGCGCCGTGCTGGGAGCCATGTTGCTGTGCTTTCTCTTCCTTTCGAATATAGAGCTGTGTTGTCCTGGAGCATGGAGCTCTATCTATCTACTATGCATTTGCAAGTCGACTGTACTTTGTTTTTTATAATTTGTGGTGTACGAGTGCTGCTGTCGTGTCGTAGGTGCTTTGCCACATGCCACATATCAGTACCCCTGCAATACGATACAGAGCGGTAGGCTAGTAGTGCACGTTCAGGTGTACGTACGTACAGCTGTACGCATTTCGCTGCATTGCACCATGAATCTCTTGGCATTTTCATGTCGTTCCTTGCACCACATCGTGGACCTCTTCTGCCCCTTTCCTTGCACGAGCGTAGTGGACGGCGTCAGCCGCCCTCGGAGTGGAGCTTTGCTTTCTTCGCGATCTTTTTTCGTGTTGGAAGGACGCGTGCTACGAAAGAGGTAGCGCTTTTTGGATTTATCATTTTCTGAACGATCGGGCTCCTTAACCCAAATTCGTCAGACTTTCATTTTTTTGACGAATAATGTTTCAGAGTATACTTCGGTCATGAGATTTATCACCCGGCAGCACTTTTGTTTTCCTCCAAAAACTTTTTCGGTGAGGTGTGACGCTCCTTAAGTGAGGAGCTCAGAAAAACCATAATGCACCTCTATCGTAGCATCCGTCTAAGATAGATATCCACTGTACGTCCTGTATTTGCCGACATACAGATGAGGCTCTTGGCATTATCAAGTCGCCAATTGCAGCTAATTTATGTTCCTCTTTTACCCTTTCAACATGCGTATTTGGTTATATTCTTCCTTCCGCGAGCGCAGCGGGCGGCGTTAGCCGCCCGCGCAGCGGAGCTCTGTATGACATACAAACTAGATCAGCTTTCCTGTTTCGTATTGCGTCTTTAGGTCTCCTGTACATGAATTAAAAAAAGTAGACATAGAAGGATGTTAGACTTTGCGCATAGGTTTCCTTGTAGTTTCCGTGGTTTTCTGCTCTCGGCAATGTTATCAGTGATCAACGTTGAAGCTCATGCTGCACATCGTCGGATGGCAAAGATAATAATAACAAAACAAAAACACACAGTCTACTAACGGTCCAGTAGCTGCATGGGTAGCGTTGGTATATATTTACCCAAACAAAAAAAATGCGTATTGCTGCCTATCGCGTTTGGAGTTGTTTTATTGCACGCACAAGCAAAGCAGTACCCATTAACAGTCCCTTCTCGTTTGCTTTCAATAGGCATTTAATTCGTAGGTGCTACATATTTACGGCCGTGTCACTGCTTTTATAGTTATGTTTGTGAATTTTTCGTATGTTTCGCAACTTTTCTCTGCGCACGAGCACTTTTGGGCAAAACGCTAAGCACGCCGACACACGAAGCGCGTCCGGGCACGCTGGCCGAGGCCTGAGCTCGATCCGAGCACTGAGGGCGGAACCGCGAACAAATAAAACAAAATGTTGCATCACCCTTGAATAGTGTATCACATGTATACTTATTGTGGACGCGTGTACGATATAGGTATCACTTTTTAGCTGACACATTTCTCTGAATGATCGGGCTCCTTACCCCAAAATCGTCGAACTCTCCTGTTTGGTGCAACATTTATTCAGGGTATACTTATTTCGTGAGATTTTTCCTCGTGTAGAACTTGCATGTTCCTTCAAAAGTATTTGTTTGGTCAAGTATGGAGCTCCTCAAGTGCGGAGCTCAAAAAACTCATGGTGCACCTATATCGTAGCACATGCGTGTGGCACGGGTGACATAGCACGGGTACGTGCATAGTTCCCTGAGCCCGTGCCGTTCTACTAGCAGTATAAAGCCGGACCAGTCCCCGGCGGCCCTACCCAGCAGTTCTCGCTCCGACTCACGGAATCGGGCACTTCATACAGTAGTACCTGCCGTCTCACAAGACACCTGCAATAAGACTCAGGCTGACTTTCTTATTCTAGGCGCGCACGAACGCACGCATTCTTATTTTGGGCTTTCTGATTTTGGTCCGGGAGAAGACGTGCCCCCTAGTACTACTGCACAACGAATGATGGGTTGGACCCAGGTCAGCCACAGAAAGGGGTCACTTTCTTCAAGCTCATGCACACTGACTAGGCTGACATTTTTTTTTTAATTATGTTTCAAGTTTTCAGGCTGACTTTGGTGTGAGTGTCTTTCTCATGGGCGGGCCGGTACTGTACAGCGGTAACCATTTGTAACCCTTAAGATTGACTACACATGTTTCGCTCGTGGTCAAGAGCGTACTTCCGACCTATTATTAGGGACGCAAAATGCAAACGCAAACGATACATTTGTGATTTGTTTTCAAGATTTCACTTGTTGAACACATCACGGTCTATGGTGTGGATCATCTGGATGCTATAACCTTTCGTTCTGTCTGAGGTGCGGTGTGCGGGACATGTATCGCACATATCCCACACATACAACCTGATCCTGGACCCATGCAGCGTACACGGCTTTCAAGTGGCAGCATGAGCTAGATCATCCACCTCCGGAGGTAGAAGGGTCTAGATAATCAAGCGCGTTGCACGTTTAGCTGACCTTTTAAAATGGACGCGTGCTACGATAGAGGTAGGATATTTTGCCTGTTTTTGTGTTTTTCGAAAGCACGGGGCTCTTTAACCCAAAACAGTCGGAATTTTTTGTTTTGTACTACTTGAAGTAAGCCACTACGAGATTGTTCATCGAGTAGCAAAGTTTGATTTCGTCTGAAAAACAGTTTTCGGGTGAGGTTAAGGAGCTTCTCAAGTGACCACCCTCAGAAAAAAGGCCTGTACTCAGGTGCACCTCTAGCGTAGCATGCGTCCATGATAAAATCGATATATTTATAATGAAATGGATGATTACGCTTTTTGTGGTGTACGGCATTCCCTGACTCCCATGAAATAATATTTGCCTCATGGAGGGGCAACGGTCCGCCTCCAACAGTTCATGAGTAGGGGCGCGTGTTAGGTTTTTCGTCGCTTAGTGCTGTATTCTGTAGAAGGTGAGATGCGTGCGACGATAGAGATAACACTTTTTGGCTGAATTTCTTTCTGAATGATCGAGCTCCTCAAACAAAAATCGGTGGACTGACATTATTTTTTTGCCAGCTTTTTCCTTGTCTCCTGTGGCCATGGGATTTTCAGTCGGATAGCACTTTTACTTTCCTCCAAAATCAGTGTGGGGTAAGGTGTAGAGCTCTTCAAGTAAGTCGCCGCCCTTACAAGGCAAAAACATGGTGTACCTCTATCGTAGCATGCGTCACCGGCCCTCTTTCAGCTCTCGATCATTCGTGTGTGTTTCTCACTGCCCCCCCCCCCCCCCTTACCTTGTGCACTGGTAACCACACTATATAGTGTCCTACACCCTTGACCACTTTCGTGTCGTTTTCTTGCCGTTGCGTCTCTGTGTCCGCTCGCGCGTCTGGTCCCCCTTTTGCGTTCCTTGTCTGCTCGGGTGTCTGGGCCTGCCTCTCTTCGTGTTTGTGCCTGCTTGCTTGCTTGCCTGCTTGCTTGCGTGTCTCCTTATTATGGTGTTATACTCGGTATTGCGATACCGCAGCATGATCTCGGGCTGCATGGACTGCCAGTACTCCCAGGTGGCTGGAGGGGTGTCTGAACTGGGTAGCGGAGGTGCTTGCATTGCCGCCATGCTTCAAACCCTGGTAAGTCGTTCTGATTCTGGCGTTCGGGTGATTCTGGAATGTTCATGACGCCTGCCGGTAGAGCGTTCCCCCTTCTTTTGAGCAAATGGATTTACACGCTCGAGCAATCCCACGGCAGGGGTAACATTTTTAGACTCAGTATTTTCTGGCCGGTTGTGCTTATCACGCGAGTAAACACCGGATACTATTTTTATTATTGTACTGTTATATTTGTTTTAGAACTAACTCGTTGGAAGGAATGTTTCCGCAGTCATGTTTCGGGCGAGATATCGAGCTCCTCATGTGTGAAGCTCTAGAAATCCTGCTGCGCCCCTACCGTGGGATGACTCGCCCTTGTGTACGAACTGAAGGGGCTGCGAGGGGGGAGGGGGGGGGGGGGGGGCGTACACATTTGTTGCTTGCCTTAGTCATGCGACCATTGACCACGCATCCCTTTCGAGACGGAGGGGGGGTGGATAAGATAGGACCTACTTTTTGGTACACGTAAAAGGCACAATACGATATATATCTAGATGTTTAACTATCTTTTTTAGCAATATTTTATCCCCTATTTAGTAAGGTTCCCCGTAAAAACGAAATACAATGGTTGATTGAGTATGGTTGGCAGAGCGCGAGGGTTTATCGGTAGTTTTTTTCGATACATGCTTTTTTGCTACCCTCGATGGTTCCGATGTGCTGCTTGGTGCTGCTATGCCTGTAGTGCTGGCGACAAACATATAACTAAATCGTTAATAAATCGGTATGTGTTCTTCCCCTTTTGCTAAACTAGTTAATCCACACTACTCTATGAAATAGCTCAAATTAGTTATTTCATTAATTTCATCCACCAGCACCCACACTATTGACAACTCTACATATATATACCAGGTATGTATTGGTGTTCATATGGATCGATGTCAGGTGCGTACATACATACGTCGAAAGCTTTCACGAATCGGGCTGGTCAACGGTCTCTGCTTCACCATCTATAGACCTTGCAGGGTAGTAGAGGGTTGATAGACCCCTCTGACACATCTGCCGGGGGTGGTAGTATCCAACTCAGACGCATGCTACGATATAGGTTGCACACAATAGCTTCCATGAGCTCCTCTCCTTTGTGGTGCCTGCATACGTCACCGAAAAACACCATTCAGACGCGTGCTACGGTAGAGGTAGCACGTTTTGGCTGAATCGATTTCTGAACGATCGGGCTCCTCAACCCAAATTCGTCTGACTTTCATTTTTGTGACGAAATACTGTTCAGAGTATACTTCGGTCGTGATATTTTTCATCCGGAAGCACTTTCATTTCCCTCCAAAATAATTGTTCGGTGAGGTATGACGCTCGTTAAGTGAGGAGCTCAGAAAAAACATGATGCATCTCTATCGTAGCTTGCATCTTCTGGGAGAAAAATAAAAGTGCTACATGTACGTACCCAATGACCGATTTCATGACCTGCGTATACTCCGAAACAAATTGCCAACACATTAATGTAAGTCCACGACGGTTTCGGGTAAAAGCGCACCCCGTGATTCGGAAAAACCTTCGGTCAAAAAAATGTTACCTCTATCGAAGCACGCGTCCTTGTAACCGCCATGCCCCCCCCAGCACGTACGTATACTCCTCCCGTGCTTCTCGGACAAAACTTCCACTACACGCCAAGCTTGCCGCCTAGGTTGGCGTCGCCTGCCACGATAGAGGCAATGTACCGGTTACTTCGCTGAACACGGGGACACGTGCTGCGATAGAGATAGCTAGCACTTTTTGGCTGAAATTATTTCTGAAATGATCAAGCTCCTTGGCCCAAAATCGGCGGACTTTGATCATTATTTTTGTTGCAATATTGTTCCATTGTTTGTTTCGGACATGGGATTTTCAATCGGATAACGCCTTTACTGTCCTCCCAAATCAGTTCGGAGTGAGGTG
The DNA here is from genome assembly GCA_008828725.1 of Saccharina japonica. Taxonomy (NCBI): domain Eukaryota; class Phaeophyceae; order Laminariales; family Laminariaceae; genus Saccharina; species Saccharina japonica. Next base: position 49,192 of record MEHQ01004394.1, read on the forward strand.
TAGAGCTCTTCAAGTACAAAGGAGCTCCAGAAAAAGACATGGTGAGCACCTTTATCGTAGAGGGCGTCGAACGGGGTTACGAATGATCGGTCTCCTTAACCCAAACCCGTCGATCTTTCATTTACTCTCCTCTTTTCTGCAATAATGGCCCCCGCTCATTGTATCGCTAGGCCATGAATGGTGGTATTTTTCATTGCGTATGATATAGCCCTTTTTTCCTTCCTCCCTCCGTCCGTCCAAATTCAGTTTGTTTTTCTTGGGTGGTGCACGGATATTTCTCTTCAAGTGACCCCTTTCAAAAACAAACACGTAGTGAACATCTAGCGTAGCATGCGTTTGGCCTATACTGTATTACTTCCCAATTTGACGCGTGCTACGATCGTGCACCATGTTTTTGCCTTGGAAGGGTGGTTACTTGAAGAGCTCTACACCTCTCACCCCAAAGTGATCATTAAGGGAGGAAAGTAAAAGTGCTACCCGATTGAAAATCCCATGGCCGAAGCAAACAAGGAACAACATTGCAACAACATAATGATCAAAGTCCGCCGATTTTGGGTTAAAGAGCTCGATCTTTCAGAAATAACTTCACCCAAAAAGTGCTATCTCTATCGTAGTACGAATCATTATGTGAAAAGTCAAGGTTTTTCTCGCGGTAGAGTTGGTGTGGTGGCATAATCTTTCGGACCGCCTCGCACACAGGAGGAACCTTAAACTCTCATCCGAAACTGCTGTTATGTCGGAGTAAGTGTTTTCGCGCGAACATCCGCCAAGCGAGAGTGCTGTGTGGTAGCCCTAGAAGAAACATACATATCTCTAAAATTATCGTACCAACCGGACTTTTTTCTCTCGTTATAGAAGCACTACGACCGGTGTAATACTGTTCAGCGAAACAAAAAAGGGAAATCCGTATCATGACCCGTGCGACGAAAGAGGTAGCACTTTTGGCCTGGAAGGATTTCTGAATAATCGGGCTCCTTACCGCAAACACCTCGGTTTTTGACGAATAGTAAAATAGTAAAGGTGCACCCTGTTGGTTTCTGTGTGTTGCCCCGCGAAGAGCTCTATTCCCCACCCAAAAACGGTTTCGGAAGGAAAATAAAAGTTTATATCCGATGATTAATCTATGGCCACAGTGTAAAACGAAACATGTTGCAACAAAAAGACGAAATTTCGACGATTTGAGGTTAAGGAACACCCTCGTTCAGAAACAAATCAGCCTAAAAGTGTTACCTCTATCGTAGCACGCGTCTTTTCATCCTTGCGTTGCAAAGTAAAGTTCATCGGGTAGCACTTTTATGTTCCTCCAAAATCAGTTTGTTTTACTTGACGCATGCTACGATAGAGGTGCACCATGTTTTGTTCGGAGCTCCTCACTTAAGGAGCGTCATGTACCTCACCGAAAAAATGATTTTGGAGGGAAATAAAAGTGCTGCCGGATGAGACATCTCTTCTCTTGGCCGAAGTATACTCTGAAACATTAGTCGTCACAAAAATGAACATCCGACGAATTTGGGTGAAAAAGCCCCATCGTTCATAAATTGATTCAGCCGAAAAGTGCTACCTCTGCCGTAGCACGCGTCACTTACCATTATAGTAGTATAGAGCTCCTCAAGTGACCACCCTCAGCAATGAGATTGTGTACCTCTACCGTTGCATGCGTGCCATGGGATGAGTCTGTCAACGTAAGAAACACCCGGGTGCGGCAAAGCCGCGTTTCAATACGGTTTTTGTCGATGTAGCGATACATTTAAGGAGCGTCATATCTCACCGAAACACTATTTTTAGAGAAAAGTAAACGTGCTGCCGGATGCGAAATAATCCTGACCGAAGTATACTCTGAAACATTTTTCGTCACAAAACATGAAAGTCCGACGAATTCGAGTTGAGGAGCCCGATCCTATAGAAATCGTTTCAGCGAAAAAGTAATACCTCTGCCGTAGCACGCGTCGTTTGCTTGAGTCGATGTCCAACACACAATATATATCGCAGCTGTAGAGGATTGCTATATAAGTATTGTTTAGTATAGGTTTGTGTTTTTTATTGTTACGGGGGACCATAGTAAGTAGGACCAAGTCCTGTTGGCAAAAACTGGGAATTATCTAGGTTTCTTGTTTCTACCGTAGGTCCTATTTACTATGTTCCCTCGTAATAGCACAGCAGTCGTAGCTCTTCATTTATACATATACCAATATGAGCTTCGAGAATATGTTCGCTCCAAAAAACCCCGAGGTGCTGTACGTTTGTTTATATATTGTTTTTGCTGTCGTCGTGCTCCTGTCTCGCCGTAACGAACCACAGAAACACAGCCCTGACAGCACGTGGCTCTCTCTGCTGAAGGGCATGCGGGAAGTACTCGCCAACGGCGAGTTCGAACAGGTGCGTGTGTCTTCGCGTTCGGGCTGCAAGTGGAGTTGACTTTATGCCGACTGGACCTGTTACGAGTTTGATTCACAACGGGTGTGGGAAGCGTTCCATGCTACGGACAGGTGAACTGTTTCCAAAGCCCGTTCTGTTCCCCTGCCTTCTCGTCCTCTTAAGCGTAACCGCTTCGTTGCTTGCAACGCGCTCCCTGGTGTTGATGCCGGTACTCTAGTTACCAATAAATAATATCAACTTCCCCGATCGAGGTAAGTTGGAAATACGGGTACCGTATGTCGGTTAGAATGAACAGAGTCACAAGTCTCGGCGCATATTGTATCCTTCCGCATCTTGAAGCACGATGCTCTATGTACTCTCGTTCGAAGTGACTAAACATCTAAACGTACGATTTTGACATTCAACGTCAACTTGCGAGTGCCCCTAACTCCAACCCACGGCGCAATATGTTTCCGTTCGATGCTGCAACATGATGGACGATATGTTATGGGCAGCGGCCAAAAACAGGTACACCTGGTCCGTTCGGGGCCAAAAACAGGTACATACTAAAATCAAGTTTAAAACGCACCCCACGAACCTGCCGCTCCTTGCAATGCAAAGTAGAGTTTTTTTCATGCTCTTCGTGCTCGCCCGGCGGCTACGTATACGAGTAGCTGCTATTAATAGTACGAGGAACGAACGCCTGCTGCTGTATTCTCCCTTCTCAACTTTTGTGACACCCCTGGTATTCCAAGTCAACCACAATCCCGAAGGGGAGCCTTCTATCTCGTATTATTTCGGCGGAGGTATGCAGGCAGATATGTGTGTGTGTCGCTCGAGTGGCGTGTAGTGCGAGGTGCGAAGGGAGAAGGGGGTCTCCGCGTACGTCGGCATTTGTATAGGGGGCATAGGGTGGAACTATGAAGGGCCTCTGATTGGCTTAAAAACGACAAAAAAAAGGTGAAAGTCAAGCAGAGTAGACAAAATCAGGTATACCTGGGTTTTGAAGAGGCAAAAACCGGTACAGCGAGTTTTGGACCAATGGCAGCGCACGTGGAGTGCGTTTTTTACTTGGTTTTAAGTATGTACCTGATTTTGGCCGCAAAAGGACGAGGTATACCTTTTTTTGGCCGCTGCCCATATGTTATCAACACAACGATGCGCTTATGGTTCATGGTGGTTAGGGCGTTCTAGTTTCGACTGTTCGGATTGCGATGATGGTCGTAGTGGTAGTGGTGGGAGTCCGTGGTGGAGACGGCTGGGTTTATTTGCAAGAGGCCGACTGGTGATACGAAAGGGAGGGTACCCTGATTTTTACTACGACGTTGACTTCACTCGGGAGAGTGGCTCTGTACCTCACTCAAACAATACGCAGGAATATGTTGTCGTTGCAGAGTCGCAAGCACACCAAGGTGGTGTATATCTCGAAAACGTAAATCATTCAGAAATAAAAAATAAAACGCGAAGAAATATGGTTGTCACTCAGCGGAGTTGGTCTCATGCGCTGAAAATAATGGAATTAAAAGTGACCCCCCTACCGTTGCACCAGTCGTTCCAGGGGGTACACCCTTCCTGGGTATGCACTCTGTATGCCGGCGTACCGAAAAACAAAAATCATTCTAAAAGAGCAATGCTCTGCTTTTGTGTTCTGTCCGCCTGATGGGTGTGTATGGTTGTACTTGCTTGTTGCCTCATTGTTTCACTGTAGTCTGGTTTATGTGTGTATTGACGTTGGTTTGTCCTTGGTTGTGTCTTGATATTTTTACTTCGTTTTGTATATGGTTGTGTTTTACTCTCGTCGAGGCTTCTCGTTCTTGCATTGCATGCCTAAAATGTTTTGTTTTATTAATATTTTTAACAGGTGCCCCAGCTGAGCACGTCCGGCCACATGGACGTGAACGACGACTTTCACATAGTGAAACCCTCCGTGAGTTTGGATGTTGATCTTGGTTTTTCAATGGTTGTCGGCGTAGGGGCTGGGACACGGGGCGGAGGTGCAAAGGAACGCCGCGGCCGACGCATGCTACGATAGAGGTGCACCATGTTTTTTCTGGAGCTCTTTACTTGAAGAGCTCTATATCGCACCCCCAACTGATTTTGGAAGAAACTAAAAGTGGTATACGATGAACAATCCCGTGGCCGGAGCATACCAGGAACAAGATTTTGCAACAACAAAAATGACATTCCGGTTAAGCAGCTCGATCATTCAGAAATAGTTTCAGCCAAAAAGTGCTATCTCTATCGTAGCACGCATCGGCCCCTGATTTCCTGCTGCCAGTACAGTAGAAGGAGCGGTATCACACACGGATAAACTATTTATGTCCCCTGCCTATTCGGCCGGGTAGTTGATACTTCTCTGAACCCTCGTTGTATTGGTAGTTGCTTGTGTTTGGTTTACGGGAACAACGGTGATTCTGTTCACTTTAAGATTGGCTGCCGGAACGGGTCCTTTGCATGTAGTTGGTTCGGGCAATGCCCATTGACAGACCGATCCAACTGTAAACATCTGTCGTCGAGTTGAGAACGATGTTGTGCACGAACGATTTTCGCCACAACTTCCACCGTTGCTGATCCAGCTGCCATTTTATGTGTTCATCGTTCGGATGATGCTGATGAGACACGTTCGACGGCAGCCTGCATACAGGTGCACAATGCCTTGGCCTTCTGAGGGTTGTCACCTGATTATAGTATGGGAGCTCTATACCTGCAGTAGTCCGATAGCGATTTTTGATGGAAAAATCTAAGTTCTATACCCGATTTGAACACTTAATAACCCCCTCATGGCCTACTAAGTAGAATACTTTACAACAAATCGTTGCAACACGCGCTAACGAAACGTCCGACGAGTGCTGGTCAAGGAGATCGATCACTCAACCAGAGCTGGCACTACCTCGAGTTTAAGCGCGCCTCGTGATGGCGTTTTTTAGATTTTTTTTTCTTCTTCTACGGCAAATGCGTCTGGTGATGCCAGTATATCGGTTTGCTGCTGCACTTGCTTCAACTACGCCTTGATCGTGATGCTGTTGAGATGTTCGTTTGATTTATGCGCTTGAACCGATACCTTAGTGGAAGATGGCTTCCGCTGCTGCTGCTGCTGTTGTTGCTGCTACTGTTGCTGCTGTTTTGGGTAGTTGATGCTCCTGTGGGTGATACGTTTTGGTTCTTACTTTTGTCTCTGCAGCTGATTTGTGTTCCTCCTGTTGCCGCCCGTTGTTGCTGGTTCTGTCTGTGCGCGGGTGATCCTGTTGCTGCGGTCGCTGCTCTATCGGCATTGTTGTTGTTGTCCTTTGGTCTGGTCCTGTTTTGTTTGTTTTTTGTTTGGCGGCCCACCCAGGGAAGCGGGAAGACGCGCTCGCTCTTGATCGGCATCAACTATGTCGGTCAGCAGAATGAGTTATCCGGATGCCACAACGACGTTGTCATGATGAAAGAGTTCATCGAAACACATGTGAGATTTACGTATTTAATGACGTCGTGCCCATTTTCTGTTTCACACCATCCCCCCGGCCCTATCCTCGTACCCTCGACACGTGCTACGGTAGAAATGTACCCCTTTGTTGCTAACAGGCACACCCCACCCCAAAACCCGACGTTAGGCAGAGCTATACATGCGAACAGAATAACCAACCCCATGCCCTATTATACATACACCAGAAACAAAATTGTTGAAAAAAACAAATATGGCATTCCGACGATTCTTGTTTATGACGCCCAATCATTCACAAAGCACCAAAGCTAAACTGTGAAAGCAATCATCCCCCCTCATAACCGTTACATTTTTCCCTCACTCTCCTTGGCACTGGGGCGCGGTTCGAGGAGGCGTGTTCCTGCCTTTTTCCGAGCGTGTGGAGAAAGGTTTTTCTTCTCAAAAACGTGAAGTACACCACTCTGGGGACGGCTACGGCATGGACATACCTGTGGTTTTTTTAATGTGCCGATACGTACTTGTAGGGGGTGCACCTGTGGGGAAGGCCTGAGAAATCTGATCCAAAGAGCTTATTGCTATTTTCTGTGTCTTCAATTATAAGCAACATTTTGTGAAATAATACGTTATACAGACGCGTGCTACGGTAGAGGTAGCACTTTTCGGCTGAATCGTTTTCTGAACGATCGGGCTCCTTAACCCAAATTCGTCAGACTTTGGTTTTTGTGACGAATATTTTTTCAGAGTATACTTCGGTCATGAGATTTCTCATCCGGCAGCACGTTTATTTTCCTCAAAAAATCATTTCTTTCGGTGAGGTATGACGCTCCTTAAGTGAGGAGCTCAGAAAAAACATGGTACAGCATGCGCTTACAGACGAATCCTATGTTTCGGGATAGATTCGTATCTCACCGTAGCACCTCGTCCATAAACCCATCTTCAGGACGCAAAGCGAAGGGTGAATGCGACGAAGAAGAACCCTGCCTTATAGATTCGTGCTTCAATAGAGATAGCACCCAAAATCGGCGGACTGCCAGTATTTTGTTCCAATCTTGCGCCACGTTTGCCTCGGTCATGGCATTTTTCATCGGATAGCACTTTTACTTTCCTCCGAAACTAGTCCGGGGTGAGGTATAGCGCTCTTCAAGTAAGGAGCTCCAGAAAAAACATGGTGCACCTCTATCGTAGAATGCGTCTATAGGGCATATCACGCCAGATAAGACACAGAGCCTCCGCGGGCGAATTTCGTTGTCTGGGGGTTGTTTCAAAGCATCAGGGCAAAACTCTCTCCTCCACGGGCGCACAAACGAAGACTACCATGGCGAATATCTCCCCGCTCGTTGTTTTAATCATACTCTGCCCAGTTATCAAGAAAACCAGAGTTAGAATTCATCCGACGAGGGGGGTTGTTTTATCTTATACTGATAATACCATCCGTGCGATATGGTATGTGACGAATGCTACGGTAGATGTTGCTACCTTTTTTTTTCTTTGGGTGGTGCCTTAAGCAGCACCAACGAAAAACAAAAATATGGTGGAGGGAAACAAACGTGCTACTCGATGGACAAACCCAGGGCCAAATCATATACTTGAGCTGAATAAGGGTAATTTGAAACACAGGGGATTAAACTCGCGGCGAGATATTTTGGTTGTGAAAGAGCCCCACCGTCGTTTCGAAAGCTTTTCAAGCAACAAAAAAACGCGCTAACCTCTATATAGGGGGCATGCGTCAGGTGTACACAGCGAACTTTGGTATTGCACTTGAAGTCGGTGCTGGGTTGTGCTCTTACGTGCGAGAAATCCACTTCATCAAAGCAACGCCACCATTTCAAGGGTGACGCCTGACGTTATGAACTCCTCCAAACCAAGAGGTTCGGCATCTCATCGGAAACTTGACGACGAAGGAAAGTTTGAGGTTGGCGCCGACGCGACCCAATCTTAACCACGATAGAGGTGCACCATTTTTTTCCTGAGCTCCTCACTTAAGGAGCGCCATACGTCACCGAAAAAAAAGGATTTTGGAGGAAAATAAAAGTGCTGCAGTATGAGAAATATCATGACCGAAGACGCCTGCTACGATAGAGGTGTACCATGTTATTTCTGAGCTCCTCACTTAGAGAGCGTCATACCTCACCGAAAAAAGGATTTTGGAGAAAACTAAAAGTGCTGCCGAATGTGAAATCTCATGACCGAAGAATGCTATGAAGCAATATTCGGCACAAAAATGAAGGTCCGACGAATTTTAATTAAGAGGCCCGATCATTTAGAAAACGATTCAGCCAAAAAGTGCTACCTCTACCGTAGCACGCATCCGAAGTACGATACTCTGAAAAATATGTCGTCACAAGAATGAAATTCCGACGAATTTGGGTCAAGGATCCCGATCGTTCTGAAAACGATTAAGCCAACACGTGCTACCTCTACCGTAGCACGCGTCTGAGGTGGAGCTACGATGGAGGCGGCGCTTTGTTTTTAAACGACATCGGGATTACGGGGGCTCCCTTACATCCTAATCCGTCGGATTTTCAGTTTTGTGATGCACCATGATGTGTCGTGATATATACGTAATAGGGCATGAGATTGTTCATCTCGGGTATATGTCAATTTCTTGTGTGCCTCCGAAGACCAGTTCGTAGGTTGTATGTAGGTAGAGGGATCCCAAAGTGACAACAACCAGGAAGTACATGGTGAGCCTCTATACCGTTCGATGCGTCTTGTATATGCTGAAACAAAAAAATGAAAGACCCATGCTACGGTAGCCTGCATGCAGGTGCATATCATCTTCTTTCCGAGGGTGGTACGTCACTTGAAGAGCTCTGTAAATTTTCCAAACACTGATTTTGGAGGAAACTAAAAGTGGTACGCGATGAACAATCCCACGGCCGAAGTTTAAGTGGAAACATTCTGCAAGCCAACGAGTTAGGGTTAAGAAGCGCCTTCATTCAGAACACTTTTCAGCCGAAAAATGCTACCTCTATCGTGGCACGCCTATAAAACAAACACAATTATTATTCAACTAATCGGCTCTTTTGTTTTTCGCTCTTGAGAGGCTCAACCCCATAGAGTGTTAGAACGGGTCATCAAAACGTTTTCGAGGTACATCTATCACGGAACACTTCCTTTTACCCGTCCTGTGCTCATGAGTTTGATACGTTTTTTTGTTTATTTCGGGAGCAGGGCTTCAAAGGGGACGAAGCGAACTGCCGGATGCTTATGGACGATGGGGTGCACAGTGCCCCCACCTGCACGAATATGATCAACGGCATGAGGTGTGTTAGGGGACGGGTGGGGACACTGCCCAGCAGTGGGACTGGGTTATCTGTCCTTCGTTGTCGAGTCCTGGCGAAACGCCGTGCTTTTTTTGGCTTGGCGGGTAGGGGGGGGGGTACTTCATTTTCGTGCATGGCCGTAGTCGTGTGATCGTAGACCCTCGTATCCCTACAATGCCGGGACGGGGCATGTCGTGTTTTCACCTACCAGGAAGACATTGCTAGCGCCAAGCGCGAAACGCCGTGAGATGTTGCGGGGCGTGTACTTCATTTGCGTGCATGGCCGTAGTCGTATGACCATAGACCCTCGCATTCCTACAATGCCGGGACGTGAGGTGTTGGGGGGGGGGGGGGCGTAGACAAACGAACGTACGTGGTGTGGTATAGTCACAGTAGATAGACATATAGTTCGTGGTGGGAGCTCCAGCCATTGCTTGCCCTCGGTGTCCAAAGAATCACGCGAAAAACACAAACGACGTTAAGGCGATGTTGGGGGGAGGTCTTCGTTGAAGGGACCCTGGCAGTCAGAAACAGTTTGGACGCCTGCCGCGATAGAGGTGGCTCTTTTTGGCTTCTTAACCCAAAATCGTCAGACTATCGTATTGATACTTTTCATAGTATTATCTTGTCATGGGATTGTGTAATCGGGTAGCACTTCGATTTTCCTCCACAACATATTTCTTTGGCGACATATGGACCCCTTCAAGTGAGGAGCTCAGGAAAAACACGGTGCACCTCTATCGGAGCATACGTCTTTGGCAACCAATAGGCTACTTCTATCGTCGCTTGCGTCAGGTGGCCAACCTAACCTCTGGACTCCCGCCTTTGTTGTATGGACAATGCACTAGAAACTCCAAAGTCAGAAATACCGCTTTGTTCATAGCGCGTTTACAAAAGGTAAATACATTTATTCCACCCCCCCCCGTCGTCCGAGGACTTGCAGGATAGAACAGCACGCTAACACACACGCAAACACATGCGAACAGGGAGAGCTACAGAAAGTGTGATCATGTATGACGACAGGCGAACCAACAGACCGGCGGGCGGCGCGTATGTGGGTGGGCGGGCAGATAGTCGGCTGACTGTTCTGCTAAAAGCCTCCATACATAGGACATCTGGGACATTGGTGTCATCAAACTGTAGACTGCTGGGTACGCGTTACGGTTGGACGCATGCTGCGATAGAGATGCACCATGTTTTTTCTGAGATTCTCACTTAAGGAGCGTCATACCTCACCAAAACAATGATTTCCGAGGAAACTAAAAGTGCTGCCGGATGATAAATATCATGACCAAAGTACATACTGAAACACATTTCGTCAAAAAAACAATGAAAGTCCGACGAGTTTGGGTTAAGGAGCCCCATCGTTCAGAAAACGATTGAGCCAAAACGTTCTACCTCTGCTGTAGCACGCGTCGTAAATAGATGCATTCTATCCCCCCGTCGTCCGAGGATACACAGGATAGAACAGCACGCTAACGCACACGAGCATATGCGAAACGTGGGAGCTACAGAGAGTGTGATTATATATTACGATAAACAAACCAACAGACAGGCGGGCGCGTATGTGCGTGCGCGGGCGGATACTCGGCTGAATGTTCTGCGAAAACCCTCCATACCCATGATATCTGGAACCTTATGGTCATCAAACTGTAGACCGCTGCGTACGCGTTAGGGTTATACGAGAGGGGATTAAGAGGACGTCATTCGTTTTCTTGTTTTCTTCTTCCACGCACCGTCCCATGCCCCCCCCCCCCCCCCGTTTGACAACTTCCCGGCACCGAAAAGCCTGTTTTTCAGGGTGTGTCTCACTCTGGGGCCCGTATTCACATCAGGCTATGTGTTACTGTTTGTTTGTTTGTTTTTGCCACCATAATCGCAGCTTTCTGTTTTTGTTTCTGTGGGTAACTTTTCGTTTTAGTCCCGGTACAACTTTTGTCATTTGTTTGTCTTCGTTGTGGGTGTTGGCGGTGTGAGCTGAACAGTGCGAAACATTGTAACCCAGCTCAGCTGATTGCGATGTTTGTTTTTATGTGTTGGGGAAATGTTGCGTTTGCGCCTCAGGTGGCTAGTGGATGAGGCCGAGCCTGGGGACTCGCTGTTCATGCTCTTCTCCGGTAAGTTTACCCCCCATTGTCACCTCGCCCATGCTCGCATAAAATCTTGTAGCTGGCACCTTGTACTACTCTGTCCGGAAATTTGAAGAAAAATACGGTATTGCTAACTGTGCCGGCAAATTACAAGGAGCCATTGGATGTTTGTGCGCACGTGGACGGATGCGTGGTACGATAGAGATAGTACTATTTGGCTAAAATGATTTCTGAACGATAGTAATGCTCCTTAACCCAAAATCGTCGGACTTTGATCATTATTTTGTTGCAATATTGTTCCTTGTTTGCTTCGGCCATAGGATTTTCAATCGGATAACACTTATGCTTTCCTCTAAAATCAGTTTGGGGTGAGGTCTAGAGCTCTTCAAGTAACCCCCCTTCCAAGGCAAAACATGGTGCACCTCTATCTATCGTAGCATGCGTCGACGGGACCCCCCTATCGTCGACATATACAGCGGGTAAAAACATCCCCATGTGGAGTAATTGAACACTGTTGCACCACCACCGGGCGTGAGGGATTGAGAGGCTGTTGTCGACGATTGCAAGCTAAGGTAGAGGGGCGCACCCTGTTTTTTTTTTGCTGAGATCATCACTTCAGGAGCCTCCCATACCTCACCGAAAACCAAAAAATCGAAGAAAAGTACATGTGTGCTACCCAATGAACAATCGCATGACCTGACGGATACTGACACGTGCTACGGTAGAGGTGCACCGTGTTTTGTTTTTTCGGGTGGTCACTTCACGAGCTCTAGACCTCACCCGCAAACTGTTTTTAGATGAAAACTACAGAGCTATATACCCGATCAAAAATCCCGTGGCCTTGAGTATAGAACACACAATTGTGCGACACAAGAGTGAAATCCGACGAGTTTGGGTTAAGGAGCCCCGTCCTTCCGAAACAAAATCAGCAAACATGTGCTACCTCCATCGTAGCACGCGTCTACTCTGAATACATATTGTAAACAACATTGAGGTCCGACGCTTTTGGGTCAAGAAGCCCCGTTCTTCAGAAAATGTTTCAGCCGAAAATTGACACCATGGTTTCTCCGAGGGTGGTCACTTGAGGAGCCCTATACTTCACCCAGTTGCCAATCTCACACCGCCTCCGTGTAAACATTGAACATTCTGCAAGATAAAGTGTGTGCGTGATTCCGACGATTTTGATTAGTTAGAAGGAGCCCCGTCATTCAGAAAACGTTTCAGCCCCAAAGAAAAAGGTATACCTTATTCTTCTATCGTAGCACGCGCGTCACGCCATGTTGCGGTGCCTCGTTACCTGGATGCGTGCTACGGTAGAGGTAGCACTTTTTGGCTGAATCGTTTTCTGAACGATTGGGCTCCTGAACCCAAATTTGTCGGACTTTAATTTTTGTGACGAATAATGTTTCAGAGTATTCTTCGGTCAGGATATTTTGCATCCGGCAGCACTTTTAGTTTCCTCCAAAATCATGTTTTCGGTGAGGTATGACGCTCCTTGGGTGAGAAGCTCAGAAAAAACATGGTGCACGTCTACTGTAGCATGTGTCTAGTTTACTAGTTGTCTCTGCACATGGAAATTATATGCCCTCCATCACGTAAGGCTTGAAGTCCCGTCGCTGAGTGTTACAAATTCTCAAAGTTCCCCTACATTTTACGAACCTACTAGGTTCTAGCGGAATCGTTTAAGACGTTGCGAAGAGATTGCTGGCGGCTTAGCCAAGACTGGAACGTCGTCGTCGTGAGCTATCCATATACACTGGATAATTAGGCTATAGGAAATGTATCAATGCTGGTGGAGTTGTCTGCATGTATAGCATGATATTGACTCTCCATGTGGCATGGCTATCATCGTGATAGTGTAGGCTAATAGGTTGTCGTGTCGTGGGATCGATTAATTTATCGTAAAGATCCCCCTTCGGGAAAACACACATTAGCCGTTTGTGTTTGTTTAAGTTGTATAAATCTATTTCTGGCGAAATAACGATATTTCATGACTCTCTCCACCCAAACCTACATTTCTCCGGTTTATAATGCTCCAACCTACTCGCTGTTTGAGCAGTGCTGGAGAGCGTAGGTAACTGGGAAACATTTTTTATCAGGCGCCGGATCGATCCGATGCCCTTTTCATCACGAAAAGGCCTATTACTCAGAAACGGCTACGCACACCTCTGGTACCCAAAGACGATTCTGAACAATGTCAGTTTCTCCGGCTACTCATATGATACTATTTCCACTGAAATGTTCGGCGAGGACGTCGAGCGTTAGTAGGCGAACCTACCTGGGGTCTCTAGTTCCACCGTCGGTAGCGTCGTACGCTGTTACAGCAGAGCGTGGATACTAAACAGTAGCTCCGAAATGATAAAATATATACTGGCTGCTGTTCCAAGGGCACTAACGCAGCAATGACTACCCTCTCATTGCAGATCCGAGGCCCCCAACACCCACTAGAGACCAAACTGAATAACTATACGTTGGTCGGGAGCGGGTCACACCGTCCGAACTGGGGCGATCCCGTGCTCGGTAGGGATTCGTAATACAGGGCTGGTGTAGAAGATATAGTAATGCGGTTGCAAAATAAACCCAAAGCATATGTAATTCAACTGACTCATGTACTCTTTTCTTGGCTTCAAAACTACAACATATGTGAACCGACTAACTATACAGAGGTAACATATCGCATGAGGGCAGGCAGTCCCAATATGTAGAACGACAAATAGGACATCTACAGTTTCGCATCTCGAAACCGTACTGAACCAACAAACCGCACGTTACTTTGGTATCCGCTCTGACGATTTTGTACCTATCTTGTAGACATACGATACACCCGTTTATATTCATGGTCGCCCGTCGAGAGAATGTATGTCGGGTGTTTGGGGCGTATGATATTATACGTACGACACGCATTGTTTGAAATTGCACGTAGTTTGAGGAACGCTATGCCTTTCCGTAACACACATGCATCCTTGGTTTGCCAAGGTCTTCCGTCAAGAAACGGTTTACACGTAGTATTTCTGACGCGTATGCTATAATACGTCCGACACGAAATATCTATAGGTCATCTCCTATATAAAGACATAATCCATTACCAGGTATACCCACTGGGTACCCGATGATTTTCCGTGTCCCCGGTGCGTTGTCCCGCACCATACCTCCTAGAAACCCCACACAATATATCAGCAGAGGTTGTCAGAGTCTGGAACCCGCAGACCGTGTGTAGTTCTAGGGGGATATGGTGAGGGATATCTCGCCGAGGACGCGTGCTACGATAGAGGTACCACAGTTTGGATGCAATTGTTTCTGAACGACCTATTGGTATGCTCCTTAACCCAACATTGTCGGAATTTCACTCTTGTGTCGCACCATGTTTCGTTTTTTATACTTAAGGCCACAGGATGTTTGATCGCGTGGCACCTTGGTTTTCATCAAACAAAAAACAGTTTTCGGGTGACGTTCAGAGCTCGTGAAGTGACCACCCTCAGACAAAACATGGTTTCACCTCTTCCGTAGCACGTGTCCGAGGACACCTTAAATCACATGGTACCCGCCGGTACCCGGGGCCACATGCCGGGCAGCTATTGGCTCCTACACGTAACTGTACCAGAAGGATAGTGACAGGTGCGGGTATTTCCCAACCGCTACCCGGGGTATGACAACTCTACAGTGACAAATGCTACGACAGAGGTGCACCATGTTTTTTTCTGAGCGTCTCACTTGAGGAGCGTCACACCCCACCGCAATAAAGATTTTGGAGGTAAGTAAAAGTGCTGCCGGACGAGAAATATCCTGACCGAAGTATAGTGTGAAACATTATTCGTCACAGAGACGAATGTCCGACGAATTGGGGCTAAGGAGCCCGATCGTTCAGAAAACCATTCAGCCAAACGATGCTACCTTTACCGTAGCACGCGTCCAGTGATGAGATCGGAAACTACTTGGGGTCACCAGTGCGGGGGGTTCGAGGTCAGAAAACGCTCGATACATTTTACAAAACATCACCAGGTGCCAAATGTTCTGCGTCTGTGAGATAAAGAAAAGTCATTGAAAATGTACCTTGTTAGCAAAACGACGCGTAGAAATAGGAACAACACTAACCAAAAGGTCAGGAGTGACATCGACAAATAGGTCGAAATCGACCGTTCTAGCTGAAGAGAACAAGATGCTTCGATCGTGCGCACTAGCAGTTCGACTTAGTAGACCATACCTCTAAAGGTAGGTTTATTCCGATACGTTTCTGAGAGAAATCAATAGTTTCGATAGAAGTGCGCCATGTTTGCCTTCCGAGGGGTGGTCACACGCGGAGCGATATATCGCACTCCCAAACCTGATACGAGCGCAAGCCAAATGTGCTACCTGATGAACAATCAATCCCATGGCTTGACGACACAACGAAAAATAGGGCAACACAAGAATTATATTCCGATGATTTTGGGTCGTTCAGAAACAAATTCAGCCAAAACGTGCTACCTCTTTCGTAGCAGGTGTCATCGGCGGAAATAAAATACACTTACAATTGTGTAGGGGGGCTGTTTGTTTTTGCTCAAAAGTATTTTTTTTTTATATATATATATATAATATTTTGTTTACTTTCTGAATTCCGGGGACGACAAAACCAGCCGGTACTCTCAGTTTTCCGTTTGTTTTTGTTTGTGGATAAACCTGTACTCGTTGTTTCGGAATTTGAGGGACGCCAGAAAGTGTTGATACGGGTACGTTTGATTTTCCTTCGTTTGTTTTCGGCGTTTTCGCAGGCCACGGAGGGTCTCTTGACGACTCAGACGGGGACGAGGTAGACGGCAAGGACGAAACCTTGTGCCCGGTGGACTACCAAGAGATCGGGCAAATCGCGGACGACATGCTTTTTGAACTGGTGGGTCGCTATTAATCTCGGGGCTGGAGAAAAATACCGGGGTGGCGGGGGAGCAATCCCACGGTAGGGGGCCCACTTTTCGGCTAAATATTTTGTGGCCGGTTGTGTGCTCCTCACGTGAGTAACCACCGGATAGTATTATTATTTTACTGGTATATTTGTTTTTGAACTACCGTATTGGAAGGTTTCAGTGAATGTTTCTGAAATCATGTTTGGGGTGAGATATTGAGCTCCTCATTTGAAGAGCTTAGAAAATTCTGCTGCGCGCCTACCGTGGGATGACTCGGGGTGTCGTTTTGCAATGAAGCTTCTCACGCCAAGAGCTCCAAAACTAGCCCGGAACACGTGTTCGGATTATTTGTTCGCGGCAACAAGATGACTGACCAACCTTTGTGATGCCCGATAGTCGTAAACACAAATACACTCGTAGTGGAATCATTGCCCTTAGCGTTATACTATGTTGTTGCATACTCAAGGGGCCTGACCGCTAGAAACCAGCTCCGGAAGAGCCGTCGGTTTCACCTGAGGCTATTGGACCCCGTTAGTCATGGTCCAGTAGTGCATCTGGTCGTCTTCTCGACGTACGTCCAGAAAATAAAGGCAACTTCCTGCATTCGCGAAAAGCGAAACAACAACATAACAAAAAACAAAAAGCCCTGAAACGTGTCAATTCGCTCAACGTATTTACGCCCACCATCTTAATGTATGCCATTCCATGAGCACTGACCCCCCCTACCCGTTCTTGCTCTTCGCTTATCATATGTCTCACGCCGCGTGGACCGAAATATGTGTATTTATTAAATATCTATATCGATATTGCAAACGCTCTGCAGCTGGTGCTACCTCTTCCCGAGGGAGTCACCCTTACGGTGGTGATGGACTCATGCCACAGCGGATCGGTCTTGGACCTACCGTTCGCTATCCAAGCGGACGAGGGAACCATCGCCGCCGTGGAGTCTGGCGAGCAGTCGGCCGTCGTCGGCATAAACCCAAGCCTCGACAAGGTCGGTGGTGTTGCGATCGGTTGTGTTGGTTTGTGTTGTGTTACGTTGTGTTGTATTTGGTTTTGTTGTGTGTTAGGTTGGGTTGGGTTAAGTTGGGTTGGGTTGG
>MEHQ01004394.1:66663-107718 GCA_008828725.1 Saccharina japonica
TGCTGGTGCGTGTGTTGACCAATGAAAAGCGAATTTTGAATTATTTTTTTTCCAAATTGAAATTATTTTATACTCGTTAAAACGGGCCCTTAACTGACTACCCTCAGAAAATGGCCTGTAAGCAGGTGCACCTCTACCGCAGCATGCGTCTAGTTTGGTGAGTAGATGGGTGGGTTGGGACGCGTGCTACGGTAGAGGTAGCACGTTTTAGCTGAATCGTTTTCCGAACGATCCGGCTCCTTAACCCAAATTCGTCGGACTTTCATTTATGTGACGAAATATTTTTGAGAGTATACATCGGTCATGAGCTTTCTCATCCGGCAGCACTTTTGTTTTCCTCCAAGATCATTGTTTGGTGAGGTATGACGCTCCTTCAGTGAGGAGCTCAGAAAAAACATGCTGCACCTCTATCGTAGCATGCGTCTTGGGTTGGGTTGGGTTGGGTTGGATTGGGTTAGGTAGGGTTGAGTTAGTTTGGGGTGGTTTTCGTTGAGTTGCGACAGTTGATGGCGGGTTGGGTGTGAGTAGGTATGAGGGTTGGTTGGTGGGTGGTCGGTTCGGTGGGATATCGGCGAGTGGTTGCCTGGTGGTTGTTTGGCCGTCACGTAGTTTGTTTTGTCCGCGCGGGTAGGTCGAAGCGTTGGGTGGTATGCGCTCTTTGTTTGGCTTGTTTGGTGGTAATGTGACGGTGGGTGGGGTTGTGAACAATTTGCATCGACCGCTAGGTTTGTTTATTTGGTGTTTGTTGGTTATCTTGGATGGATTGGGGATAGTAGATGGGAGAGTGGGTTGATGGGTCGTTGGTGTGATCCTTTGGGGTTGTATAGCTGTCTGAGTGAGTGGGTGGGATAGTGGTGGTAAGCAGGAGTGTGTGGTTGACAGGGTTGGGGTTGGGATGCCTGGGTGGATGAGGGTTCTTCAGTGAGGGAGTGGGTTGTTCGGCAGCTGTTTGATGTATATTGGGTCTGCTATTTCCATGTCCAACGTTTCAGCTGAGATACCTTCCCGCTCAACTTTCTATATATCTCACTGTCGTCAGCCTTCTAGAGCACGGTGTGGTCACATGGCGCCTTCCTTCCACCCTCGGCATATTCTTTGGTTTTTTGTCGCGCATGTGGTTCAGCATTCCCTCTGCCCATCGATTGTCGTATATAATATTGACAGACTTGCACTTTCGCCCTGTTACGTTCTAATTTCGTCCCCTCGTCAGTTGGTCCTGTTCGGAAAAGATCTTTACGACACATACCAGACAGCGAAGGCGGACGAGGGCAAGCGCGGAAACGATGACGGCAGTGCTGCTTTATCTCACTAGGATGGAAAGGAGATATACCGTAAAAACAAAAAAAAACACGACTTGGGCTAGCTGCGTAGAATGTCCAAGATAGCCCTGTCGTATGTCAGGCGAGGCGGGAGAGAGAAGACGGTAGGAAATTCACTCTACAGACGGGGAGTGACAACCGAAGGAAGGTTTTTGTTCTTGGTTCTATTTCAGAATAGAAAAACATACCAAACCGCTGACGGGAGTGTGACTTAGATATGATTCTACTCATGCGACGAAACGCTTAGAGCCGTCGCAGTAGTAGTACTAGTTGTACTAGCGTTAGTAGTAGGAGTAGTAGTAAAGTCATCCCACGGTAGGGGAGCAGTAGGATATCTTGCGCTCCTCACATGAGGAGCTCAATATCTCACCCGAAACATGACTTCGGAAACCTTTGTTCGCGTAACCCGACCAAACCTTCCAATGCGGTAGTAGTCCAAAAACAAATACACCAGTATATTAATAATTGTATCCGGTGGTTACTCACGTGAGGAGCATAGCCGGTCAGAAAATATTGAGCCTAAGAGTGGTATCCCTACCGTCGGATTGCTCAGTAGTAGTAGTAGTAGTAGCCGTAGACGCGTGCTGCGATAGAGGTGACAATATTTGGCTTATTATATCCCTAAGTCGTCGGAATATCATTGGTGTTTAGCAGAACGTTTCATATTTTGCTTAGGCCGAGGCATCGTTCATTAGGTAGTTGTACGTAGCAGTTTTGTTTTCCTCCCTCCAAAAATAGGTCTTGTGCCATGTATGAAGCTCCGTAAGTTACAAACTCTCCGTAAAAAACATGGTGCAACCTCTATCGTAGCATACGTACGTCTGTAGTAGTTTGAAACTGAAGGCCCCTCATGGTTCGGCCCGTTCTGATGGAAGATACATGCACTACAAGGATTCCTTACGCAGGAAAAACGTGCCCGGACCGCAGCCGTTGTATTTGGTTCAAACAAAAAAAAACACCGCCAGGTCTTATTGTTTTCGACCCCCCGTGACGACGGGACGGGGCCCTTGAGGGTTTTGAGCGGGTGTATGTGTGACGTATAGTGCGATGAAGGTAACAGCGTTCCGACTCGAAACGAGTTTCTGAATGACAAGTCTCCTTAACCCCTTAACAACTGGTCCCACTTGGAATTAGTGTGGGTATAAAGTAACTTGGAATTAGTGTGGGACAATATTTTTAGTTCTGAATGGATCATATCCCAATCTCGTTGAAATCACAATATTTTGTTGCAGAATGTTTTTTATTTTAACTTAAGGGCCGTGGTTTTTTCTTTATTTTTATTTGGTTGTAGCGCTTTCTATTTTCCCTCCAGATTCATTTGTTTGGTGGGGTATAGAGCTCCTCAAGTGCGGAGAGCATAATAAAACACAGGGGGCACATCCACCGCCGTAGCTTGCATCAATGGTTTTGGTGGTATCCTTGAAGTCCATATTACGGAAGGCCATAGCAAATAGAACCAAATATTGTTAGTAAAAATAGGGACCCATAGAGGTTCTAGTGTGTACGGTAGATCCTATATACTATGGTCCCCCGTAATAGTAGGATGACTGATCGGGAAGCGACGCATGAAACGGTAGTGGTGTGAGCTCTTTATACCGCATCCCATCAAACGGATTTTGGACGGAAACAAAAGTGCTACTGTACGTACCCGATGGACGTTACAACGTTATTCTCCAGTCTGTGCAACAGACAGGAGTGGTCATTGGGAAATTCAAAAAGCGTGACCGATAATCAATGAAAAAAGTGACCGAGATAATCAAGTGAATAAGTGACCCCCCAAATAAGACCGAGATAATCAAGTGAATAAGTGACCCCCATAAACCACACACTCCGGGTACCCCCTCGTCCGCTCGACCCTCAAAGCCCGTTCTTGGCGTACAGCAGCAGCGTCGCGCTAGTGTTTGCACGCCTCGACAGCCTAGCACAAACCATGCGCCTCTGCGGAGTATCAGCATCAGAGGTGGGGTGTGTGCGACACGCCGAGGACAGCAGCAATCACCGAGAAGATCAACACGCAAACACGCCGAGCACTGGCTGACCTTTGGGAGTTCCACATCTATGAAGAAAATATGGCTTGAACAGGGGGAAGGTGGGTTGTGATGGCCGGCTGCGGGTATGTTTGAGACTTGCCTTGTACCACGCCTCGTCAGCTCGCAACAGCAACGAACGGTGAACGGCGACTCTGAATCGGTATGCATCTGCCGTACGCAGTGTGTGTGCCATTGTGCCTTGGACTTCTCGCCGTTCGTAGTTCGGCCATGGTCAACAACAGCAACAACAGCAGTCAGCCCGGCCTCCATTTTCCTCAAAGTTGAAGTGTATCTCGCGTGATATCTTGTCCCTCGTTGTTTTTGGTTGTGGCAATCCTTGGCGTTTGCTCGTATTGTTGCACGTTTGATTCTTGAATTACTATTTCCGGTTTGTACGGCGTGTCTTGAACACAGGTTGGCTTTCTTGAGACTCCGTTGTCGCACTACAGTAGTACGTGTTGTTGTCACCCACGGTTGGTTGTGTTCCATCACAACGGGTGGTATCACGTTTCCAGGGAACTGAGCACGATCATGAACATCTGACTTCATATAGAGCGCATTTCCTGTCTGTAACATTATGCACGTTCTTCTGCCGGCGTACATTACGCGGCATTCCTACGTGCGTCTTGCGTGTCTGCAATGGTATACGCTTGGATGGCTGGTTAGTATTCGTTTTCGGGGTTTTAAGCTTCTGGTGTTTTTCACTTCCGGGACAGTCAGTTGACTTCAGGCCTCGGGAATTACTAAATGCTTCTTATTTTCTCTTCTCAATTCTACACAGTGTGAGAAACACCAACATTTCTTAACAGCCAAACCGGCAAGGGATACTCTGGGTTTCACCCAGTCTTATTTATTTACCAAGACGTACGTGACCGTACAGCAGCAAAGTGCCAGCGCTGTGGCGCGTGTATCTCTATCATGTTGCCTTGGAAAAATCCCAAATTGGGTGACGAGTACCTCCCACTATGTGTCAACGTTGTCGCAAATGTTTAAGTAAAAATGATAAGGTATAGGCATGTTACACGTACGACCTATCACGTCGCGTCGTCGGCATATATGACACATTACCCGGGGACTCGCGTTTTATACTATTTTTTAATTGAATCAATTGAAATGCTCCCTTGTTTTCCTCTTTTGAAACATTTGGGTTTTCGTAGATCCGACAATAACTACGTTTTCTGTTTTTCCATTTCTCCATTTCTTTTTTCCATATGATTGAACGTGAACCCTTTGTTACATTTTACCCTTTCATTCCTCATTTTTCCATTATTTTCCCGAATTTCGTACAAAACTTGCTCAATTACAATGGCCCTTTCATTAGTCCTTATTTTTTAGTAAGACTGGAGATTAGCAACGCGAATGATACTCATTCGATTGCGATACTAACTCAATAAGTACACAATGAACAATATTGAAGCACGATGGTGAAAGTTGGACGATGTTGAGTTAAGAACCCTGAAAACGTAAGAAACCTATTCAGCCAGAGAAAGTGCTACCTCTATCGCAATACGCGTCTAGCACTTTTGTTTGTTTTCCTTCCCAAATCTGTTTTCGGTTCACTATTGGTGTGGGAGTCCGGAAGTAAAGAGCCTTCTCACGTAAAATAAAACGTGCTTTTAACCTACCGTAGCTAGCAGCAAGCGTCGTGCGTGCATCGTACTTCCTTATCGACTTGCATGCACATAATATGTTCCGAAACAATCGAGGCAACGAGGAAGTAACGGCTTGGTCGGGGAGGTGGGGGCGGTACCGATAGATATGAAACACAAATAAGAGTGCACAATTAACTTCGCGTTTAATGTATGTAGTTGCTGTATATGCTATGTTGTATTAGGCGGTGTGCTTGATAAGCAGGCAGATGAAACGAAAACATGAGTTCATTGTCGGAGTGAGTTGTGTTTTGTCCGCCTCGCACCCCCAAATCTCTCATTGGTTCGGCTGCTTTTGATGAGAACCCCCGACGTCATAATCGACGGGCCGCCCTCGTCTCGACACAAGGTAAGATAAAGGGGAAACACGCGGGTTCGAAGGGTGATCACTCGACGATCTCTACACCTCGCCGAAAAATGATTATTGAGATAAATATTAGCGTAACCCGATGCACCATTTTGCCAGGCCTAGGCATGCAAAACATTCAAATTTGCAAAACAATAATGGCATTCCGACGATTTTGCATTAAGAAACCCCGTCATCTAGAAGCCATTTTCGCCAAAACGTGCTACCCCTATTATAGAAGCACGCCTCGCCCATCCCTGTCCTGCATGCAGGTCTGCAGTGCCAACCTCTCCCTGTTTTTTCATATGTTTATGTTGTTCCGTCAACCGATCAGTCAAGCCTGTGGAGTACGTTCTTGGCGAGGTGTCGTCGGAGTGATAAACCTAGGACAGCTCGCAGTTGCCTGTCGAATGATGGTGCTGTTTGATTTCCCACAGAGAGAAAGTTATGGCCTTTGACGTTTGAGGGCTGATGGGTGATTTGGGGCTGACTGGCGGGTGGGTGTACGTGTGACGTTGTTCGCGAGATAGATATGTATGTATGCAGACATGCTGGCCTCACGAAATGCATTGACTCCGTACTTCTGTCATATCCAAGGGGTGGTCCAAAAAGAGGGGGGCTTGGCTGTGGGGGACTGACACCCGTCTGCCGTTCCTCGCACGCCCGATATGATCGAGGACGTAAGAAAATCGAAGCCGTGGGTGTGACGGGGCTGCCAAGGCATGCATGATGAGTTTTTCATAGTATTAACGAAACCAGACGATGCCCTGTAGCATAAAGGGGGCACCGCTGCATCAAACGCAGAACTACTTGACATGCGCTCACCGTGAAAGCACCGCAAATGATTCAAGTTAGGTGTGTTGCTGCGTTCACTGACGAACACACGTGCCGGACAAGTTTCATTGTTAACTCTTGCGCCGCTCAAATATGAAGGAAACTAGTCCATTTGGATCATCACTACATCCTCGCAAGTGTTCCTCCGCTTGCGGATCTGCATGGGCGACATCCACGGTAGGAGGGACCTGTCTCTACCCTTCCTTCTGGTTCGGAGCGTGTCTAGGACTTTATCTCCTGATCACGACATCCATCCACGGATTCATTTTTACGAGTGAACCGTTGCCGCTCTCGAACTTGGTGTGGAATACCGAGCCGATTAAACTTGCCGGAGGTCGCGCGCAGATAGACTTGGTTGGTGTTGGTTCACAGCATACTTGCCCCAGCTTTGGGATAGGTGGGTTCTCGCCGGGAGTCTATTAGGTATTTGGGCGTTAATATCAATGCGTATATGTTGTGATGTGCAGTCACTACGTTTTGAAATACGATAATATGACGAGTATGTCAGTTTAGATGTTCGGGTCACAATTCACAATATGCGGATTGGTTCCGAGTTTGTTTCACTGACAGTACCCCCCCCCCCCAATGTATGTCTCAAACGTCACCTTCAGGAACGTTGCTGAGAACGTTGCTGTAGCGTCACTAGATCATTGTGGAGGACATTACCGGAAGCCGTACGGACTCAAACTATACGGTATAGTTGCCCCCACCATGGATATTGTGCAGAGAGTTTCAGGTGCAGGCTTCCCCCACGTCGATAGCCGTTGCGGAATCTGCTACTCAGCGTAGCAGTGCCCAGGTTGAATGCATTCCAGCAGGAGCATCGGCCTTTCAAGTGTTTATCAATCCCTAGCAAGCGCCATCCTTCGCCCATGAGGTATTGTTTTTCACCCCATTTGGCCGTCCCACCCCTCAGGGGTCAGGTCGGGTCAACATGCCCAGCGTGTCAGAGGTAGCAGCAGCCGGCTGTGCTATTTCGACGGGAAACAAAAGTTGATAATTGGCACACGACACGTAGCCTAAACGGAAAGGTCAGCGAGGTCAAGTTTTATCATTCACCATTCCAGCCAGAGATCAACTATAACACAAGGCACTGCAACGCATGCTACGGTAGAGGTGCGCCATATTGTTTATTCTGAGGGTAGCTACTTTGAGGGGTCCGACGCCCCACACTTAAAAGCGGACTTTGAAGGAAAACTTAAATGTTCAACCCGAGGATGAACCATCCAATGGACTATCCATGAAACCAAACGTATTGCAGCATCAACGTAGGATCCCGAAGCTTTTAGCAAAGGAGTCCGCTTAGTTTGTATTATTTATGTTCGAAACCTGCACCGCGTACCTCTATCGCGGGATGCAATCCGCTGCGGTGTATGACCCCGAGCCAGTCTGTTTGCCTGGTACGAAGGCAATTCAGTGCCTCCTGCCTCCTGCAGGCTTCCGGTACCGGCCTTGGCGAGGGCGTTTGCTTCACAGCTCCGCAGTGGGTTGTTCGATCCCGTCGAGCGTCGAAGCTACAGCAGCTGGCCAAGCGAGGCTGTGTGCCCGGCATGCCGGCCTGGGCTGAGAAGCTTGCCGAACAGTTGTTGGGCATTCCGGGAGTTGACGGAAACCGCCTCGTGCGCAGCCAGAATATCGGTCTCTGGGATACGTGGGGGTGGTTGTTCGTGTGAGAGCACAACTCGTTCCAGTCAAGACTCGGGGACGATATCCGACTACTATTCGTTTCAGACCCTCTATGTATATCGAGTCTCCCGCAAACTGCAACCTGCCTCAGTATGGATATTCGAGACAGGGGCTCTCCTGCCCACCCTGCTTCCAATGGAGGCAGACAACCGCTTCCCTACAGCGGCTTGTACCCTTGTATCTCTCCATCACTCGTAAAAAGGCGTGCTTCATCTGGGTAACGAGGATTCAGAAGTGAGATCGTTAACAGGGCACGCCTCCGGGAGGAACTACTGTGTGAGTCCCCCGCTCCTGGTAGCTCAACGATATTCCCACTGCGCTCTGTCGTCCAGAGCGCTTTTCAGGTATGTGTAAACATCCTCTGGTCGAGAGATTCCATTGCAATTAGGACCGCCGCATTATTGTTTTTGGCATACTAGCCAGCATGCTCGATCGGCGGTATGTTCCTCCGCGAATTCGGAAAATCTATAAGTTTACCCCCCTCCACTACCCTGTTTCAGTGATACGCTTCCTGTTTTTGTTTGAGGCAGTACGTAAGACGCGTCCATCGTTTGCAGTGTGATCCATCCAGCTGCTTGTCTTGCGAATAGTCTCATGATACTCGCAAACCCCAAAGACAGTCCAGTTGATTTTGGGTGTGTGTAAGGTTTGTTTTGTTTTGTTTCTCCTGTTGCTACGTGGGGGTTAGACCACCGCCTTTGGTCGAGCCATCAGGTATTGGTCCGTCGCTCCTTCTACGCCTGCGATTGCTGAAATCTGGCTGGTCTATTTCTCCATAGGTACCCTATACCGCACCCATCTTCTTCGGCTAATCCATGATATAGATGGGGCAAGTTGGCTCAACCAAGAATAGTGTGAAACGGCGCGGAGGCAGCAGTTTATGCTGAAAAACGGTTTTCAGAACAAAACTTATGGAGTCATGAATCGTGAGGTTTTTGTTGTGCATCATGCCAAACAAAACCACGATTCACGACAAAGACCTCCCGAATCGCTATGTTAGTCTTGCGTTAGGAATCGCCCTCCGTAAGTAAGTGTATGTGATATGCGCATGCTATCATACCGCATGATGTAGTATATGGCGTAGAGGTAGCACTTTTTGACTGAATATTTTCTGATCGATCGGGATCCTTAACCCAAATTCGTCGGACTTTCACTTTTGTGACGAATGATGGTTCAGAGTATACTTCGGTCGTACGATTTCTCACCCGGCAGCGCTTTCATTTTCCTCCAAAATCGTTTTTTCGGTGAGGTATGACGCTCCTTAATTGAGGAGCTCAGAATAAGTATGGTACACCTCTACCGTGGCATGCGTCATATATTATATTTGTTGTCGCGTCAGTCCCCTAGGCACGTCCCGGAGGGGAGCCTTGTATATTTTAAAGAGATTACACAAACAAATACGTCAGGAGTGAGGACTACCGATTGAAGGGTTTGAAACTCCATTTCGCAAGCTGCGTGATACGTTAGACAAGGTCATTGAGCGTGCTTGTTCTATATACCCTTTTGAATTTTGAGTATCAACTATGCAATCGGTTGAACTCAAAGCTGACGTATTTAAAATTATTTATTTAATTACAATATATGGTGATTTTGAGTTCAACCTACGATTGAGTAGTTGATACTCTCAGTTCTGCACTTTAAATGGTTCATCGTTTGCGCGTGCACATTATTTTTTCCCTACTATATATAGTATGGTTCGATGACTCCCCTTCATGCAACCAGGATAAACAAGACGATGTTTACGAGAGTGATTTTGACCCATAGTTATTATGTGCATTGATACTACTAGACGCGTGCTACGATAGAGGTGGCGTTTTTCGGACGAATCGTTTTTCCTGAATGACAAGACTCCTCGACCCAACATCGTCGAAATTCCATTCTTGCCTTGCAGAATAATTATTTGTGGTAGTTAGGCCGTCGGATTGGTCATCGGGTAGCACTTTGTTTCCCCTCCAAAATCAGTTTTTGGGTGAGGTATAGAGCTCCTCAAAAGTGACCACCCTCAGAAACATCATGGTGCACCTGCATGCAGGCTACCGTATGTAGCAAGCGTCACTATATACTCCACAGAGGAAGAGGGGGGTTTACAACATGACAGGTGTAACCTCGCCTCTCTTGCTGACCGGCACACCTGTTGCGCCACACCCCTTGCGCCCTGTGCTGCTTTCGCCATACCAGAAAGTTCAGCACGCTAAGATCCCCGGGCCATTGACGAGAGCAACACATTTATGATATCATGCTTTATACTCCGGGGGCACTTATAGCTTATTGTGCCGCCAATTCCGGGGGCGCAATAGCTAAATTTCCCCCAGGGGCCTTGTTAACAAAAGTGCCCCCGGGGGCACATTTATCACTCACCCACATTTATTTAGGGCGTACGCAAATTACCCGGGTCAGAGTCGGCATGAGTAGAGTGCGGGGAAATATTCCGTAGTTATTAGGAGAGGCCGTTGCGTTCGCATCGGACAATATATGAGTGGAACAGACCTCTACAGCAGAATCGACAGCAGCGGCAGCAGCAGCACATGGATTAACAACCGCATCCCTCAGGGAATCCGAGAGAGACGTTCCCATCGGGATGAAGACGCAATCTCAACAGGAGCGGCACGGATTCGGGTTGCGAAGTACTGCGAGATTAGGGAAATCAAACGGCAGAACATCAAGAGGTTGGGGAGGGGCCTTCGCCCCCAAAGGGAGACATACAGGCTCATCTAGAGGACGGTGCAGCAGCACGGGAACTACTCGCCACTGTGCAGCAGTCCGGGAGGGGCGGCCGCGTTCGCATCGGAGCTAGGCCCGATGAAAGGAGGCCAGCGCCTTTGCGGTTTGGACTGTTATATTCCTCCAAATTCAGTATTTCGGCGAGGTATCGAGCTCCTCAAGTGAGGAGCTAAAAATAAACATGGCGCACCTCTATCGTAGTCATGCGTCTGGTGTCGACGGCATGTTTCATGCATACTACCGGGATTCCGTATACATGTCGTATAGCTTCTTTTAGTGTGGAAGCGATCGGCACACTTTTCGACTTATGGGTTCGAAACTCCACGATGACGCCTTCTGACAAAAAGCAAGGCAACAGAAGGGACGGGCAAGAAAATAAAGCTGGCAGTAACTGGAATAGCAGACTTGTATGTAGATACACCAGAATGGAGCGATGAGGGCAGCCGGTCAAGGACGCCGTGGGGAGTTCTCCTTCAAAACAGCTGAACCTTGAGAAATTCGGAGGCGAGGCGGATAGGAAACCGCAAGAACAATAAGTTGTTCCTTACTCTATTTTTGAATTTCCACTTGTTTTTATGACACACCGTTCAACCATAAAAGGTCACAGCAACGAAACAAACACCAAAACGATGGTGCCCTTGCCCTCCACCCCCAACTCCGAGCTCTTCCTCCCCATTATCTCCATTTGGCGAAGTACTTGCTGCTCATGCGAGTCAGTAAAGAGAACACACACATAAACGAGGCCTAACCTTCGACGTGTAACGTCTCTTCCTTGCCATGTGCAAAGCAGCAATAAAAAATTCTTGGTTTGCGTCCGGGTTGCGTTCAATTAGTCAGCACCGCGCTGATCCTCAATCAGCAGTTACCCATCTAAGACCGCGTTGAGTGGCAAACTACTGCATATAATACTACCGCCGCTACTACTACTGCTGCTACTGCTACTACTGACGCATACTACCATAGACGTGCGCCCTGTTGTTTCTGAGCTCCTCACTTAAGGAGCTCCATACGTCGCCGAAAAAAAGGTTTTGGGGGAAAACTAAAAGTGCTACCAAATGACCAAGCCCATGACCTGAGTCTCTCGTGAGAAATATTGCAACATAAGGAAAAAAGTCCGACGAGTTTGGATTGACGAGCGCGATCATTAAGAAAACGTTTCAGCCTAAAAGTGCTACCTCCATCGTAGCACGCGTCTACTACCGCTGCATTACTACCTCAACTACTCCTTCAAGCTTTGCTCCTGACACATGCTAAGGCAGAGGTGCACTTAATTATTTTCCGGAGTTCCTGGCTTGGAGGAGCTCTATACCTCGTCGCCCAAAAACGGATTCGGAGAAAAATGAACGCGCAACCGGATGCAAACCCCTATGGCCTAAGTATACAACACATCGTGTAGCAAAATAAGAACGGCGTCCCGACAATGTTGGGCCAAGAAGCCCGTCATTGAGAAACGATTTGTTTTTTAAAGCGCTACATCTATCGTAGCAGGCGTCTCCTGTGCAGTTGGATGATGCTACTGCTACTACTACTACTACTACTACTACTACTACTACTACTACTACTACTACTACTACTACTACTACAACTACTACTACTACGGCATTACTACCACGACGATTTCTTCAAGCTTTGCCCCTTTGCAGTTGAACCAGGTCTCAATCATATTCCGGTCAGCTTTTATCGCTGTCTGTTGTGTGTAGTGCAACAACTCGAAGCCAGAACCCTGTTCGTCACTCTCCAGCTGCAGGGTGTATCGTCCATCTTCTTCTCCCCCTCCTCGTCTGACTAAATACATGGTCATCCTGGTCATGTTTCTGACCTTGCCCACGCTGCATTTCCCAATCACATCTCTCCATCCTGCCCTAGTGAGAAGCAGCAGCACTGGCAGCCGTTTCGGTCTTGCCCGTAGTCCCGTAAGTGGCGTAAAGGTCTCTTCCGAACAGGATCAACTGGTGGCCAAGAAAAGTCGAACAGAAGAAGAGGATAGCTTGAGTCGTGAAAACACATCGATGAACGACGATCAGCAGAGGGGAATGTTGAACAGCATGTGCGAAAAAACAGAACACGTGTAAACTTCGGGGCAGAACAGAACACCACGTGGAAACACTGCTTGTCCAGATGGTCGTAGGGTGTAACGAAATTGCACCTTGCCACGAAAACATTTGCCGAACTTAATTATACGTTGGAGTTGGATCGGGGAGCGTTTTCGACTGCATGATACCACAAACGAATACAATAAATGAACTGTATCACCGCCGCGACTCACCCACGAACACACTCGACCAGACCGACCCACCACGCTATCAGGCCAACACCCTCCCAAACCCCGCACAACGATCGTAATGACCACCCACCCTATGAGAAACTCTCTCGAACAAAGCCAAGGCCAACCAACCCCGACGATGACAGGAATAACTCATCAAACGCCACATAAGTCGATCGGCCAACGACCACATACAATCAAACTCACCAACAACGCACACCAGCTAAACAACCCGATCGCTCGATCCAAGTATTTTACACCCCTATTAACACACCCACCCACCACCCACTAATAACATTGGCCAATCGATATACATCACAGAAACAATCGAACATCCAACGACCGGCGAACAATCACTACCCAACCACCCAACCACCAGCAATCCCACCACCAACCCATTCAACAAACCAACCAGTTACTACCCGACCCAACCCAACCCAACCCAACCCAGCCTAACCCGACAAAACAGAGAATCCGATCCGACCTTGCCGAGTTTCGGGCTTGAGCCGATGACCGACGACTTCTCGCCGTTCTCGACCGCGACGATGGTGCCCAGGTCCGCCTTGATCTCGTACGGAAGGTCCAAGGCAGATCCGCTGTGGGAGGTGTCCATGACCACCGTGAGGGTAACTCCCTCGGCAAGGGGTAGCACCAGCTGCAGGGCAGGAAGGCACATATTGTATATGTTTTAAATAATTTTAATATGTTTTGTTTTTCATTCGTACGTAATGAACAAACGCACGGTGAGCAAAATAGGAGGGTGCAGCGGCGGGCGAGGGGAGGGGGTGTACTTTAATTTCATGCATGGCCGTAGTCGTATGACCATAGACCCTCGCATCCTTACAATGCCGGGGCGGAGCATGTCGAATTTTCACCGACCAGGCAAGTATTGCTTGCGCCAAGCGCGAAGCGCCGTGAGGTGTTCGGAGAGCAGCATGAAGAGTGAGCAGCATCCTACTAAGAACCGCTTGTGAGGAGGACTTGCCTATTACTGACAGCTTTCGAGAGGAAAATTAATTTACATGGTGGACACTTCCAGAAACAGCGATATAAGTGCTATGTAGCTGCCTCGTGGGCGCCTTACCATAAACGCCACGTGACACGTACAAGCCTTCCCCTTGTGCGGAGTAAAGGTTGTTCACCCCGCACATATAATCTTACTTGACCGCGAGCTGTGATACAACCGCCAAAACTAGCGACACCAAAGGGACCCTGGTGATCTAGCTTATGTAGGGAGCAGCATGGCTTACAGTGTCGTTTCCATCGGACGCCAACCCGACCTACCTAACCTATAGGATCAGGGAGGTTATTGTGGTTGAGAGACAGCCGGTGGGCGAGTGCCAGGTTACCGAGGTCCGTTTAACGTATTGATGTT
Source organism: Saccharina japonica (assembly GCA_008828725.1). Lineage (NCBI taxonomy): Eukaryota > Phaeophyceae > Laminariales > Laminariaceae > Saccharina > Saccharina japonica. The sequence goes on from MEHQ01004394.1 coordinate 80,887, forward strand.
TACGCATCGTCGCCTACACCACCTATCCAAGGCAAAACAGTATTGGTACTATACTAACACTAAGGGTGATAACATATTCCAAGACAAACGGGGGAGCTCCTCCCACGGTAGTACTTTTATTCCCTGAACATGATCCAACCGGCGTCGGCTGCATAACCGAACAACCACTGATCTTGATGGTTATCATGATACGTTGACTGGACTCTTTGCTCGTTTTTTTAAGGTACGCGCATAGAAAAGGCCGGTCATGTTAGTCACGCCAAAACACAAACTCTTCCGTAAGCTCGTATGCTCCGGGCTAATAGTGAGCTAAAGCTCCTCATGCGGGGAGGTCGGGTAACAAGCCACCAACCTTACACGCCGGGGCGTCTCCGCGCGCGTCTGGAATACAGGGTTGCTTGCAATGGTCTTCGAGCTCCCTTTACGTGGATAAGGAGAGCACGCTGTACATCCTCGCCAACACGGGGCAGTATGGGAACACGACCGCTCAACCCAGTGGACGGTCTAACGTCCCACGCCTGTTCGAGCTTAGTTTTAGGTCTAAACAAGACCATGCTGGATTACATTGGGTACCAGGAGAAATTCATCCGTGGCGGAGCCCCCCGGAACAAATATACTTTCGTTACCTCTATAGTAGCACATGCCCATTGCTCAGACACGAGACCTAATGGTGACCCACCTCCTCGAATATCTCGTCGTCCTTGATTATCCCCGCTTTTTCCCAGTCCGCCGGATACAGAGTCTCGTCTTGGCCGTCTACCTCGTCCCCGTTCGTATCCTCAACGCAGCCTCCGTGGCCTGGAAAAACGAAATATCAAACCAAAAAGAAAAACAAAAAGGTACAGGTAGAAATAGTTTTCTGTCATCTATTTGCGAATCCGTGGGTTGAGACATGCCAAGGTAGAGAGTCGGATGCACCTACGTTTTTTTTCTGACGCGTGCTACGGTAGAGGTAGCACGTTTTGGCTGAATCGTTTGTGAACGATCGGGCTCCTTAACCAAAATTCGCCGGACTTTCATTTTTGTGGCGAATAATGTATCAGAGTATACTTCGGTCATGAGATTTCTCATCCGGCAGCACCTTTATTTTCCTCCAAAATCAGTTTTTTCGGTGAGGTATGACGCTCTTTAAGTGCGGAGCTCAGACAAAACATGGTGTACCTCTACCGTAGCATGCGTCTTATGTGGTTTCCAACTTGATGAGCTCTATATACCTCACGTGGAACACTGATAAAAGAAAACAAAAACGAAAGTACACACCCACTAGAACAAAACTCCCATGGCCTACGTATGGTACACGCAAAGTCACATTTAAAAACGGGAAACGGTATGGCGCATTCTGACGGTTTTGGGTGAACAGGCGCCCCTGTAATTAGGAACAATTTTTGCCAAATAAGACCAAACAAGTGACACCCTTCATGGTAGCACCGGTGAATTCCGAAAACAAAAAAATGAGAACATCGTTTTTATCAACCAACCCAACAAACAAAAGTAGAAAAAAACGAAAGTACCGTCCTTTTTAATCGTCCTCGCAATCCCGAAAAATATCTTATATGTGAATCAAAACGCCCAAAGATGACCCCCACATACAACAATTAACGATTAAGGTAAATGATACTGCACTGTCGTGCAGATATATTCGTACGCACATATACAAGCTCTATTATAGTTCCAAGAATATGTTCGTCTACACGCCAGAACGCAGTCGTAGAGCGCATACATGACGCATGCTACGATGGAGGTGCACCATGTTTTTTCCGAGCTCCACACTTAAGGAGCGTCATATACCTCACCGAAAAACGATTTTGGGGTGAAATAAATGTGCTGCCGGATGATAAATATCATGACCGAAGTATACTCTGAAACATAATTCGTCACAAACGTGAACGTCCGACGAATTTAGGTTAAGGAGCCCGATCGTAAAGAACACGATTCTTACTTGTTTGCGGATGATGTACAGAATCAGTCGTTACACCGAACTACATTGAAAATCTCCTACTTCTGAAGCGTCGTCGAAACATGACCTGCTTACTAACGGGTAGGTGAAAGATGTGGAAAGTGAACAGTGTTAATCGTAATACAGACTGTAAGTTTGTGAAACGTACGACTTCTGGGCCTTTCTTTGAATGGTGCATCGTTTACAAAGTACCATATGCTCAAAAGGATCAAGGTAAATCCTTGGGAAGCCAGCGGGGCGAGCGACGATCCTCATATTTCACTGAACGCCACGACAAACAACCGATCATATGTACGGGAACCGGAAATGAGGCTATCGCTCAGTGGACATCGTCAAGGTATGCCGCAGCCCCGAAGCTCCACGCGGGCAGACGCATGCTACGGTAGAGGTAGCACGTTTTGTCTGAATCGTTTTATGGACGATTGAGCTCCTTAACCCAAATTCGTCGGACTGTCATTCTTGCGACGAATCGTGTTTCAGAGTATACTTCGGTCAGGATATTTCTGCTCCGGCAGCACTTTTATTTTCCTCCGAAACCATTTTTTCGGTGAGGTGTGACGCTCCTTAAAGTGAGAAGATCAGAAAAACCATTGTGCACCTCTATCGTGGCATGCGTCGGCAGCAGTGACAGGGATACAACGATCGAATTCAGGAGTAAACTCGTGACCTGGACGGTGCATGTGCAGTTTGGGAGGCAAGGAGATATGAACAAACAAACGCTGAGTTTTCGACGTCGTGCTTGGTATGCGGCTTTGGGTCTGCCTCTCGGGAAAGATGGCTTTCTCATCTGAAGCAGTTGACGACACGACTAGCTTCGGTTGTGAGTGGAGCATGGCACGTCGAGTTGGACAAACTACCCAAAAAATATACAAAAACAAAGTTGAAACAAACAGCACATCAAACGAAATTCCAAAAATACGTGTTGTTGCGTGATTTAGCTGTTTTTAGAAATCAAAATGAAAGCGCTTTCTTGGTGATTCACTTTTCGACCAAGCAAAAACAAAGTTAAGTAAAAGTGAAAAACGTTTTTTCCAGGCGTGTCACGGTAGAGAGGGGTGCACCTCGCTTTGTCTGTTGCTCCTCTTACCCGAGGAGCTCGACACTAGTACCGAGTAAATAAAATACGGCTTTGCAAAAAACAATACTCAATTTCTACCCCCCCCCCCCAAACTGGCCTCCACATAGACAAAAGCGGCCTCCACTGATAAAAAGACTAGCCTTTACCGCAATTCTGAATTATTATATAGGATAAAGTATATAAATCGGGGACTTGGTTGTGGCCCGCGTGTGGTTCCAGTGTTATGAGACCGAATATTTCGAAAAACGCCGAAAACACTGCTTTAGACCCTAACCCTAACCCTAACCCGAACGCCAACCCCGACCCCGCCCCGACCATATGAGCTTTGTCTCGAAAACGTCAGGCGTTTTAGTTTTTTTTGTAAAATTGATCGACCACACTAAAAGGTATATAGTAAGATATTCCCCGATTTCAATACTTTGTATCCAAGATAACAATTCAGTGGTACGCTAAAGGCTGCTGGATAAAAGCGTCCACTTGTTGGCGTTCACCCTCCAGAGGTTAGACATGAAGTTCTCTGCAGGAGGTGCATAGTTTATGTGTCCTCTTCGGAGGCCGTTATATTGATTCTGGCCTGCAGAGCGTGACTGCTATTGCCCTCTTGAGGGCGTAGAGCAAAGCGATACACAGGGGAGGCCAGTACGACTACAAACCCTCTAGAGGGTTAAAAAGTTATTCCCTCTGTAGCAGGTACACTCGTAGACATGTTGGTGGTTTCTGGAGTACAGACCAACCTCACGGGGTGAAGGTGTGTGGCGAACCTCGCAGGAACACCCGGAGGGCCCGCGGAGGACCCCAGAGGAGCGGCGGACTCCGAGATTCCCGCACAATGCCCGCCGGATGTAAAAAGCAACTCTGGAATATATCCTTCACACACAGGCATGCTGCCCGATCCGTTTAACAATTTTTGAAAGCCAAAGGTACCCGATACCGACCGGAATTCACTGTTACGGTTGGAACAACGTAGTAGTAAACGTCTTATACTCTTGCGTCGAAACAGCCTCAAACCGCTTTCGAGCCCGCGTCGAAGAAATGTACCCACAGGAGCACGCTCGGTTTAGGCCTGCGCCGAAACGTGTTGGGCAGTCCTAATTGCGCTACGAGAGAGGTGATGCCATAAGTTTTGTGAAGGGGGGTCGCTTGAAGCTAGAGCTCTAAACCTTCGTAGAAGAAAAGTGGCGCTCGACGCAACAATCCATTGGCCTAAGCATAACATAGTTATTGTTTGGCAGCGCAAGAAGACGCGTGCTACGGTAGAGGTAGGAGTTTTTAGCTGAATCGTTTTCTGAACGATCCGGGCTCCTTAACCCAAATTCGTCGGACTTTCATTGTCGGGACGAATAATGTTTCAGATTATACTTCGGTCATGAGATTTCTCATCCGGCAGCACTTATATTTTCCTCCAAAATCATTTTTTCGGTGAGGTTCGACGCTCCTTAAGTGAAAAGCTCAGAAATAACATGACGCCCCTCGATCGTAGCATGTGTCAGAACTAAACTATGACGATGTTTCGGTCAAGGAACCCGACCATTCGTGTAACCGTTTCAGCCAATGATTTCTACCTCTGTTCGATGCATGCTGCGCTCGAGGTTGCACCATGTCGTTTTATGCGGCTCCTAACTTGACAAGCTCGATTCCTCGCTTAAATAGAACACTCATTTACAAAAAAAACAAAGTGCAGTCCAATATAAACAAAATCGCATGGCATAGGAAAGAAACAAATATATATTCCAAAACCGAAGGGGACTCCAACGAGTTCAGATTTTTTTTCAGCCCGCCATTCAGAAACGATTTCAGCCAAAAGTCGCTACTTCTATCGTAACAGCGTGTCTGGTTGAGACTGGTACCCACATTTTCACTACCGGGCTTTGGCCACTCGGACGAGTGGCTCAGAATCCAACTGAAAATTGGATCCCAACCATAGTTTGTTCGCGTTACGTAACAAAACCTCCAATGGCGGTGCATATAGAACAAACACATATAAAATAAAGCTTATGCGTACAACGCACTAAAGCAGCCACTCGGCCGAGTGACTCTGTGCAGGTGAAACATATGCACGTATACATGACCCCCCTTTACCGTAGTACCAGTGTTGAGTACATTGCTCTTGGTTTCGCGGCAACCTGTTGCGCCGGCCGAAACAGCGAGACACCTGTATGTCGAGCTCAGGTTCCGTCCGCCACACGCCACGGTGGATGTAGGGGTTTCAGCGTTTTTTCTTCCGAGTCAATTATTTCTGAGCAACGACTGGCCCTCCTCAAGTGAGTAACTGCCGGTTTAAACGATAAACTGTATCGTGTGTTTTTTGTTTCAAGGACTTTGTGTTTTCTTCAAACGTTGGTCGGTTGTTGCCCGAACAGCCTTTATTACCGACGAGTCCTTAATTCGGGGTTGAGAGTTTGAGCTCCCCTCGCCATGCGAAGAGCTCAGAAAATAAGAAAATATGCCGCCACCCTTTCCGGCGTCATTTCCTCGTTAAACCCTTGTAGATGAGGAACCCGGCCAGCCAGACAATGATTTTGTGAAACACTTTGCTTCCTTTTTCGTATGTAGCGCACACACATCAGGTAAAACTTTAATTTGTAGATGGGTCCTTGTGTAGTTTCTGGCAAGGGCTGTGGGTACCTCATAACGTTCCTTACAATCTCGGAGAAAGGGGGCATCGGGTAACAGGTTCACGAGCATAAGGGGACTTGTGCAGAACGGGCGAGGTAGCAAGGGTAGTGGATGGGATGGTGGGGGGGTGGGGGGTGGGCTTACCGTTGTAGTGCATGAACAGCGAGTCCCCAGCCTCAGCCCCATCCACAAGCCACCTGCGGGGGCAAGGGCAACCATTTCCCAAACGAGAAGGCAAAAATTCAATCATTGGGTCAGTTTCGTACAGAAACGTATTCCATACCATTCCCAATCTCAAGCAAATACTTAAACATATAATAAGATATAGACAAAAGTGGTAGCGAATAAATAGGAAGAACTTACTTTACAGCAAAACAAGTATGGATAATCAGTGGTCTATTCGACATCATCAATCACACAGAACGAAACACACGCCTCAGAGCGAAGAAACCCCTGACGAGTCGGCGTTTTGGCGCAGGGAGGCCGTGGAGGAGGGGCGGGGGGGGGCAGAGGTGGAAAGTTCGTTGGGGGAGCTGGGTTAGTGGCAGGTACTTACTCTGGCCGGAAACCCGACGCATGCTACGATTGAGTGCATCATCTTTTTTCTGAGCCTCACTTAAGGAGCGTCATACTTCACCGAAAAATGGTTTTGGAGGCTACAAAAAGTGCTCCGGATGAAAAATCCCCATGACCGAAGTGTACTCTGAACAATGTTTCGTGACAAAAATGAAAGTCCGACGAATTTGGGTTAAGGAGCCCGATCGTTCAGAAAACGATTCAGCCAAAAAGTTTTATCTCTACCGTAGCACGCGTCCTTTTCCGAAGAGGTCCGCCTAGTTTCCACCGGCCAGCCGGCCCGCCCTTCCGTCCCTTTGTCTGTTTTCTCTCAGTGTGCGTGTGCTTTGAATTTCCTATCGTCTGCTGGGTCGGTACTTGGAAGCTTATGTTTTTGCCGCCGATGGCAAAAAAACACTGCAGTTCAACCCATTCCGAACTGGAAACAGTATCCCCCACTACGTTCAAGTAGTTTGTCCCCAAATGCGTGGGACTAGTTCTTAAGGGGTTAACCTTATAACACGCTTGTACATAATGTACAAATAATTGCGTTCCGCGTGCCAACAAAATGCTCAACTTTGTTCCGCACACGAAGTGATTCATCTGTCTACTTCTTTGCCCCTAAAACAAACGAAGACGTGCACCCCCAAGGCTCGGGACCATCAATCGTGGGAAATGGTGCACGCCAGGATATCGGAGTATGATACGATAACATATTTGGCCTTTTCAGGCAAATAGATATGACCATAATGATGACGAACTACAGTACCAAGCATCACTTATTTTCCTACGAAAAAATAAACCTGATAGAGACCTAGGCGATCGGACACCGTTCGTCCCGTGAAGAGTACACGCTTTTCTTGAAATTCAGTTACTGGCTTACCGTTACACGTCCAGAGCTACTGTTTTGTAGTCAAGACTCATCCCGCGGTAGGGACGCAGCAGACTTTCCTGAGTTCCTCACATGAGGAGCTCAATATCTCACCCAATACATGACCTCGGAAACATTCGTTCGCGCAGCCCGACCAAAACGTTCAATGCGGTAGTCCAAAAATAAACTTACCAGTAAAATATTGATAGTATCCGGTGGTTACTCACGTGAGGAGCTCAACCGGTCAAAAAATATGGAGCCAAAACGTGGTACCCCTACCGTGGGATTGCGCTCAAGTGGAACGAGTCTCGGGGGTTTAAGGCCAAGTTGGCCTGTAAAGTATTACGCATCGCAGCTTAGAGCCTCACTCGGCTTTCTCCGGGGCCTACCCACCTGATGCCTGCGAGGATGCTGCTGCGGTTCGGGGTGGCGTGCTCTCCATCGTCCATTAGGACCCTGCAGGTCGACAGATTCTCCTTGTAGCCCTAAACAAATAAAAACAAAGTTAAAGTAAAAACCACGCACAACCCGAAAGCCGTAAGGACGTGGCTTATTTTCTCATTAAAATAATACACGAGCACGTGTTGGAAAAAAAACATTTCGTGACTTGATGAGGGTAACAAACTATCCACCATTAATTTGATCAGCAAAATGGCATCGTCGTATACACCAACGTGTTCGCAGATCATGGGCGACAAACGTACCGCAGCGCTACTAGCTTAACATATAGTCTTCTTGGCGCTATCCGACCCAATAGGCAAAATACAATTCCAGAAGAGTCGGTAACACATTCAGACCAACCCCGTGCCGCCCTTACCCTCTGGACGCAAGCCACGGAAGTCCTGCAGACAGGTACACCGTGTTTACAAATGAGCGTGGTACCGTGAAGAGCTCTACACCCCACCCGATGAACAATCCCGTGGCCTAATTACACAAAATGACAAATATTTCAACACAAAAAATGAAATTCCCACGCTTTTGAGATAAGGGGCCATCTTAACGAGTATAAACTAAATTCAATTTGACAAAAAAAACAAAACTAGTTCGTTTTTCATTGGTCAACACACGCACCAGCACCAAATATTATACCCCAAGATCCTAATCGCTGATGCTGGTGCGTGTGTTGACCAATGAAAAGCAAACTTGAACTTTATTTTTTCCAAATTGAATTTATTTTATACTCGTTAATATGGGCCCTAAGAAGCCACGTTATTCCGAAACCAAATATTCAGACAAAAAGTAGAAACAAAACGCTACATAGTCTGGCTCTATCGCAGCACGTGCCGTTCTGCCCATTTCCTGGAGGCAGGTGAACATATTTAACACCTGCGACAGGTCATATCGATAAATCTTACTAGAGGATCAAGTTCTTTCACAGCAGATTATCTCCGATCTTGCACCATCTACGGTAGGTCGGGCTGTGAGTTGGCTGGAGTTCCCGCCACGTTATTAGTTTCCTGGCCTCAACAGCCAACCAACTGACTTTAGTCGACTAGTTGGGTGGCCGATACATCCGACTAATCGACTAAAGTCAGGCGAGCATAATGGAGCTAAAACGAAGCCCCCCCTTGCGAAGGGGGGCCCGCCGGAGGTGCCTCTGGAGGATCCCGCTGAAGGCGCCGCCGGACTTAAACAAAAGTACGCCATTCGACTTCATTTTACAATCAAAAGGTATGATAAATCGGAAAGGGCTATCATCTGGTTTTGATCACGAAACAGGTAAATGTTAGACTTCGTCTCAATTTATCACACTTTGTAGGGATGCACTAGAAATTTGGACATGCCGTCCCCGTGTGGGGATCTCTCACTGTGCGTACATTTTGTCGAAAGGGCAAGTCCTTGGGCGGCACGCAGCACCAGTAGCACACCACCAGTAAAATACCACAAACGAATACATACGAGCTGGTTCATGCACATCACCCAAAATTTCGTCAGTCACGAATACCTCATGCAATAGCAACTCCAATGCCACATATTTGGTATCATACTGACCGCCATGAACAGTGGAAGAGGGTGACGTCGCCAGTTTTTTGTTCAAGGTCCTAGAACTGGCGCTACCGCCGAAAATGGGGCCCGACCAATCACAGGCCTTCAAAGTGGTCAACGATAGTCAGGCGTTTCCGTAGGAAAACATGTTTTCCCCCAATTGTTTTTCTGAACGAGCCGCTTCCAGGTGGTCCAAGGCATGTTTGTACAAAGTTTCACGCAAATGTTCGAAGATTTGACTGCGTATGATCATATTAAGTCATATTTAACGCCCAAAATCGATTATATACTGAAACTAAGTAATTACGAGGCAACGCCTATTTTTTCACTTTTACCGCACAAAAGTCCAAATGTCCACGCCGTTGTTTGGAGATAGACCCTGAAATTGGGTACACGTGTTTTATGCGCCCTACCCGAGCCTTTTACGAATGTTTTTATTTTTATTTTTTCGAAGGAAATTTTGGATCTCTTAAGACCCAAATTTCCCAAAAAATTACAAAACAAGCAATATCTGACGGGAAAAAAAAACATCATCTGTTAAAGTCTCGGATAGGGCGCATAAAACACGTGTGCCAAATTTCAGGGTCTATCTCCGAAAAACGGCGTGGACATTCGCCACTGAATGAATTTTATGTGATATGCCTGAACCAGCCTGTAGGTGTAAAATACTGGGACCTCTTCAACGACAGGAGAATAGATAATAGGTAATTGATCGCCGACTCATCCCACGGTAGGGGCGCAGAAGATTTTTCTGAGCTCCTCACATGAGGAGCGCAATATCTCACCCGAAACATGACTTCGGAAACATTCGTTCGCGCAACCCGACCCAAACGTTAATGCGGTAGTCCAAAAACAAACAATACCAGTACAATATTAATATTATCCGGTGGTTACCCACGTGAGGAGCTCAACTGGTCGGAAAATTTGGAGCCAAAAAGTGGTACCCCTACCGTGGGATTGCTCCGCCGGCGACTCAGCGATTCAAGAACGGTTCATAGTTGAGGAAGCAAATGCCATGCCATTCCCTCCGTGGTATTGAGTGAGTTACCAACTAACACACAAAACGAGCATGTATTCCACGAGGTTTCATTTCGGAGCCTTATCGTCTCCGCTTAATAGACACACGCAGCTCCGGGCGAGCATCGCTCAAACACCCGAGTCAGAGGAGCTCATAATCCATTGGACACTGAACATACTAACGAGAGAGGCACCAAGTCCCGCCATGAGAGTTGCAGAAGACCTCCCTGTGTGCTCGCAGCGTGGTGGTACTACTTGAAGACGCCGGGAAACACGTACCCCGTAGCAAACAAGCCTTCCTAAGAGCAAGGAAACCCAAATGCGAAAAGTAGTTGGATAGTTGGCACCGCCGCAACTAAATATAATACCTAGCCAACTAATACCTAGCTGGCGACAATTCGTCAGTCAACTCACAGCCCTAGTGAAGAGGTACACTGTCTCCAAGCGAACAAACCTCGGCCAATATTTAGCAGCTATCCCTATAAAGCAAAAGCGTGCTTATCGTAGCACTCGTCCGTGGCATGCGTCCGAGGCCCCATGACGCATGCTACGGTAGATGTTCACCGTGGACTGGCGCTACGGTAGGGGGGTCGCGTATAGGTGCTTGTTTTTCACCTGCACAGAGCCACTCGGCCGAGTGACTGCTTTACTGCGTTGCACTCATATCCTTTTTTTTGTTTGTTCTATACGCACCGCCATTGGAGATTTAGTTATGTAACGCAAAATAAACTCTGTTTAGATCAAACGTTCAGATACATTTTCGAAGCCACTAGTCCTAGTGGCCAAAACCAGGTAATTGAAAATGTGGGTACCCCCCCTATCGTAACGCCAGTCCGTGTTTGTTTCTGAGCGCGGTCACTTGAGGCGCTCTGTACCTAAGCCCAAAACTGATATTGAAGGAAACAAAAAGCGTCACCCGACGAACAGTACAAGAACGAAATACCGACGAATTTGGGATAAGAAGCTCCGTCATAAGAAGCTCCGTCGTACAGAAACCGTTTCAGCCAAAAAGTGATACCTCTATCATATTCCGCGTCCCGTAATACTCGCTGGTATGTAAAAACTAGCGGCCACGGTTAAAAACGCCAATCGCATCGGGGCACTCCACCTGACGTAGAGGGGACTCATGCTCCATCCCGTGAACAGTGGGAGTGCACTACGTATTTGCAAACCGCAAGCACGAGGACGGCGTGTTATTGATGGAAACGCCGCAACTCACATGCGTCATGATGTACTCCTTCATCCGGGTAACGTTGTGGTGGCATGCCTTCAACGCCACGTCGGTCCCGACGTAGTTGATTCCGATGAACAGAGACCGCGTATTCCCGCTTCCCTGCTCGACCATAACAACACGCCAATATGGCAGGAGCCGCGAAAACAACAAGGGTGACCACATCAGCGGAAAAACAGTAACCAAAGTACCCGCACACGCGGACGCCGCCCGAGCCAGCGGTAACACCACCGTATTTATCAGCCGCTCAAGCGCAAGGTCCCAAAACGCATCACCCACACAAGCATCACCACGAACGGAAGCAACAGCGGCAGCAGTGTTTCAAGCATCCCGCCCAGGATTCTCGTACAAGCAGCAACTGAAAAATCAACATCAATAAATATCAACACCAACAAAAACATATGGAAAGAAGCAGCGATCGACGGCAGCAAAGGTATCAACAGCTGCGATTTGCGACGGACGCAACCGGACACGGAGCATCGACAGTTAACGGCACTCATTCATATCGACATATACGTATTCGCGCCTGGATAGTCTACGGCAAACGTTAACCTGGGGATAAGTTCGTAAATGGACCCTCCCCGCGCCAGTCAACACTACAACAGCCTGGCCCTTCCACCACTCCCGAGCGGATTCGGTCACCAAAAACCACGGATCCACCACAGACCGGTGCTTCGGTAGGGGGAGAGGATGTTTTCCGTCGCGCATTTTCAGCCGATCATAGCATCTCGGCCGAGTGACCAGCACATTTCTTGGCGGTTTAAAGCCTCTAAGGTTACCGTTTCCGCGTCGTGCACCGCTGTGATTTTCACGCTACATTAAATTCGGTCGCCCCGATGGGCTAGTAGGTAACCACGAAGCTTGTTAGCGTCGAGATGGTGAGTTCGAGCCCCCCCCGAGTGCATGCCCGTAGGGACTTGTTCTCGCAAAATATGTTGACTAGCGGAAAGCGCGAGCGCGTGGGTTAGCAAAATTCGAAGAAGATCGACGAGCGTTGGGAAGGCTGAACCCTCTATGCGGGATAAAAAATGAAGGCAAGAACCGCAGTGGGGGAGGAGGGAGAGGATCCTACTTTGTGAACCCGGATCTGAGTTACGACTAGGGAGGGAGAAAGACAGAAGTGCGAAGATAATAAATGGAATGGAAAACAAAAAGGTAAAAAGGCAGCAACACGTATTCGGTCGTGCATGACTTAAAGTGAGGCACACATAACCACTTAGCCCAAGTGGCGCAAGACGTGGTAGTGAAAACAATGGCAACCATATGCCCTGGAAGCAACAGTTCTTGTGAAATACCCTGTTGCGTTCTTGTGTCTCGGTGGAAATAGAGGATACAAAACTTGACGACTTCAGTGAAGGTCACGACGCGTGCTACGAAGAGGGTATACGGTATACCTTTTTTTGGCGGAACCGTTTTCTGAATGATCGGCCTCCTTCACTCGAAGTCGTCGGGATTTTTTTCATTTTTGCGATGAAACTGTTTTCGTTCTTCTACTTGGGGCCCTGGGATTGTTCATCGGATGGTTTCGTAGAATTGTCGCATGCTACGATAGAGGTGCCCCATGTTCTTCTGAGCTCCCCACATAAGGAGCGTCATACCTCACCGAAACAAAAACAATTGAGGAAAATAAAAGTGCTGCCGGATGCGAAATACCCCGACCTAAGTATCCTCTGAAACATTATACGTCACAAGAAATGAAAGTCCGACGAATTTGGATTAAGGAGCCCGATCCTTTAGAGAGCGTTTCAGCCAAAACGTGATACCTCTATCGTAGCACGCGTCCTGGTTTCGTAGCACTGTCGCATGCTACGATAGAGGTGCCCCATGTTTTTTCTGAGCTCCTCACTTAAGGAGCGTCATGCCTCACCGAGAAAAATGATTTCGGAGGAAAATAAAACTGCTGCTGAATGAGAAATCTCATGACCGAAGTATACTCTGAAACACTATTCGTCACCAAAATGAATGTCCGACAAATTTGAGCTAAGCAGCCCGATTGTTCAGAAAACGATTCAGCCAAAACCTGCTCCCTCTACCGTAGCACGCGTCCACTTTATATTTTCCTCCCAAACAAAATGGTTTTTGGGCAAGGTACAGAGCTCTTCAAGTGACCAACCACCCCTCAAAATCAATCGCGGTGCACATCTACCGTACCCTTTGTCTACACCGCTTGGTTTAAGGGGGGGGGGTAGGGGGTATACTCATGTCGTGCACGGCCGTAGTCATATGGCCATAGACCCTCGCATCCCTACAATGCCGGGACGGAGCACGTTGGGTTTTCACCAACCAGGCAGACATTACTTGCACCAAGCGCGAAGCGCCGTGAGGTATTGGGCGAGTCGCATGGAGGGTGAGCTGCATCCTGCTAAGAACCGCCTCTAAGGCGGACTTGCATATGGACGACAGCTTCAATAAGTTAATTTAATCTCTGGTGTGGCCACTTCCGGAGACAGCAATGGGTTTTACTATGTAACTGCCTCGCGGATGCCTTACCATATTAACACTACGTGATACGACCATTCCCCTTGTGCGGAGCAAAGGTTCTCCACCCCGCACAAATGATCTATTCGACCGCCACTTTGGTGACCGCCAATAAAAACACAAAACGACACCCTGGTTGTCTAGCTCACGCAGCGAGTGGCGTGTTTTACAGCGTCGTTGCCAACCGACGCCAACCCGACCTATAAATATATCATATATTTATAGGCGGGGCGAGGGGGGGGTATTCGTTGTTGATTGTCTAGGTCATTTGAGCATTGACCACGCATCCCTTTCGAGACGGAGCACCGTTCCTACTCCTAATAGAGACACCTCCAACACTTGGGCGCTCATCACGTTTTGTTTTCCATATTTTACAAAAAAAACATTTCGCTAGTCTTATCCCCTCCCAGTTTCGCCGCCTGTGGCCATGGTTGGGGGGCGAGGGGGGGGGGGTGTACTCATGTCGTGCACGGCCGTAGTCATATGACCATAGATTCTCGCATCCCTACAATGCCGGGACGGAGAACGTTGGATTTTCACAAACCAGGCAGACATTGCTTGCACCAAGCGCGAAGCGACGTGAGGTATTGGGCGAGTCGCATGGAGGGTGAGCTGCATGCTGCGTATGAACCGCGTTTGAGGTGGACTTGCATATGGACGACAGCCTCCCATAAATTGATATAATTTCTGGTGTGGCCACTTCCAGAGGCAGCAATGGTTGGGGGGGGGGTTACAGAACGGTGTCTCGACCCAATGTTCCTAGGGTGGTACAACGGGGCTCTCTCGCTGCCTCGATATCAAGGCAGCAACAGGTGTTTTTCTGATCTTTGGTCCGACTGATCTGGTCCCTCGGGAGGTAGAGGTTCATAAATATGTTTTATTTGGGGGGACGGGTGCTACGATTAAGGTAGCACGTTTTCGTCGGTGAAAACAAAACGTGTCTGAATGATTGGGCTCCTTAGCCCCCCCCCCAAATCAATCGTCGGAATTCTATTTTTAGTGTTGCAATATTTTCGTGGCGTCGTCCGTGTTGGTCCATTGGAGTTTTCATCGCACAACTCTTCTTTCGTTTTGATCTGATAATCCAAAATCGGATTTGGGGTAGGGGTTATAGAGATCCTCAAGGCAAGGAGCCCCAGACAAAATAGAGTGCGCACCTCTATATCGTGGCATGAGTCATTGGGGGTGTTTCGAGGAGATCGATATCCTCACCTAAAACCAGCTTTTGGATGGGAAACAAAGCGTGGCACGAAATCATCTGGACGAACAATCCCATGACCTCAGGGTCCAAAAATGATCAACATGGCAACACGATAATGCAAGACCGACGAAGTTGGGTTAACCCTTTCATAAATGGTCCCACGAATTAGTGGACGAACTACTTGGAATTAGTGTAGGGTATTTGTTCAGTTCTGAATGGGTCAAGGAGCCCCCACGACGCTTGCGACGGTGGAGGTAGCACTTTTTGGCTGAATCGTTGTCTGAACGATCGGGCTCCTTAACCCAAATTTGTCGGACTTTCATTTTTGTGACGAATAATGTTTCAGAATATACTTCGGTCATGATATTGCGCATCCGGCAGCACTTTTATTTCCCCCCAAAATCATTTGTTCGGTGAGGTACTATGACGCTCCTTAAGTGAGGAGCTCAGAAATACACGGCGCACCTCTATCGTAGCACGTGTCCCACTTTCAGGAAAAAAATATATAAGCCAATAAAAGGTACAGTACTTCTAGCGTAGCACGCTTTCCAACCGAGACTCGTCGGTGCTTCTTTCTCGTGCCTCAATCTTGTTCGCTGTACTACCTACAGCTAGGCCATGGTATTGTTCCTCGGACAGCTAGTTTTGTTTCATTTTTCTCCAAAAAACAGTTTTGTTTGGGCGCAATTATATAATTATATTATTTTCAATATTACCAGTATTTGCAGTAAATTATGTATATTGTCCGAGTTCGGGTACGCGAAATGGGCTAACAAATATCCTCAACTGACCGCCCTCGGAAGAAAAGCAAAAACTCCAACCATTGTTTTTTGTTTTGTTTTATGTCGAGCGATCTCAGGACGGGAAGAGAATACCACGTTTTTTCTTCTAGTTTTCCGCCGGTCGGGTGGAGCTCCCTCAGCACCGGTTATAGCCGGTGGTGAGGTAAGCACCGGTTATCATACAGTGAGTACTGTTCTAGGGTTATAGGGTTCAAGTGATCCGAATAATCATGTTTCGGGTGCAAGACACTGAACTCGTCGTGTAAGGAGCTCAGACCATAAGGCGCCCACCAAAACCTGGCGAGTGGCCTTGTCTGATCCCGGGGTGATACCTGTGGTATATATCTCATACACAAGCTTCAGGGAAACAACAGCCACCACAATCGCAATATGCAGGTGGCGCAGTAAAGAGTACTTGATACGACACGTATTTTACTCTAAACGAGGAACACTCGACATCTACCACTGCCAGCTGTATACAAGAGCCGCCCGGCTTCCCCTGCGCCTCTCCCCCGCCCCCACACACATCACAGACCAACAGAAATGAACCCCCGGTCAAACGGATACTCACAGAAGGGTTGTTGAGGAAGAAGTTGTCGTTGATGTCCATTTGGCTGGATGTGCTCAGCTGGGGCACCTGTTGAACAAGAAAAATAGGAGATAAATAAAAGAACGAAAAGAAAGAAAAAGAAAAAACAAATGCACTGTCAAGAAAAACAAAACAAAACAAACGACGAGAACCCCCTACGTGCCACGAAGAAAAATGCGAAACCAAACAGATTTGAGTCAGACCCCGATCGAAGCGATGACCACGATAATAAGACCAACACGAAACACACACCAAGCGAAACACAAAGAACAAACAGAGCACTTTTGCTCCCTTTGCTACGGCGAAGGTGCGACTGTAGTTGTTTTGCTTTTGACTCATCCCACTGTAGGGGCGAGTCATCCCACGGTAGGGGCGCAGCATAGTTTTCTGAGCTCCTCACATGAGGAGCTCAATATCTCACCCGAAATGACTTCGGAAACATTCGTTCGCGCAATCCGACCAAATCTTCCAATGCGGCAGTCCAAAAACAAAAATACCAGTAAAATAATAACAGTATCCGGTGGTTACTCACGTGAGAAGCACAACCGGTCAGAAAATATTGAGCCCAAATGTGGTACTCCTACCGTGGGATTGCTCGGGCGCAGCAGAATTTTCTGAGCTCCTCACATGAGGAGCTCAATATCCCACCCGAAACATGACTTCGGAAAAACATTCGGTCGCGCAACCGGACCAAATCTTCCAATGCGGTAGTAGTCCAAAATATATGTTGCCAGTAAAATCATAATAGTATCCGGTGGTTACTCGCGTGAGGAGCACAACCGGTCAGAAAATATCGAGCATAAAAATGGTACCGCTACCGAGGGATTGCTCCGTGTTCAGAAATCGTTTCATCCGACAAAATCGGCTACCTCCATCGTAGCACGCGTTTTTTTGTTTGTGTTTTTAGCGCAAGCGTAACATGGTACGTAACGTTAACCCCCCTTGGTCCAGACACAGCAGTGGGCGGAGAAGGTCAAAGAAACAAAAAAAATCCGTCTCCCCCACCGCTTCAATCCCCAGCGTTTGTCGGCCATCATAATCAAAATCCCACCACCATCCGTATCCACATCACCATCACCGACGCCATGACCACCGTCGCTAATCACTGAAAACTCTCTACCAATATTTACAAACATCGTCGATGTGTCGGTAATGTTTCGCCGTTCATACGGCGGTCGCAGGGGGGAGGGGGGAGGGGGCACGAGTTCAGCTGCCGTGTCAAGTGCGGCCGTGAAACTTTCTTGTAGTCGGCTGGCCAAGATTCTGCTTTGTTCTCAGGTGTAAGTATTACCCCTTGTACGTTTACATCCCATCCAAAACGTTACGTTATATTCAGAGGGTTCAGATTAATACCCAACCAACCGAACCTCGGGAAGACTAGCACGCTAGACGCCAGCCACAGCGGTAGGGGTAGCTTCGACGTGAAATCATGATGAGCAATCCCATGAATCCCTGCAGGTATTCAACCCGTACATTAGCTAAAAACGAACAGGAGAGCCACACAAACACCGTGGCTTTTCTCTCGGGACAGCCCTCGGGTCAGGAGCCCCGCCTGACATCGTGAACTACTTTTCCCACAAAGCATGAAAATGACTATCGTAGCACCCGTCCGTTGTTTACTAAATCTATCATCTAGGATACCGCACTCGTGGCTAGTTGGCGAAGCATGCTACGATAGAGGTGCGCCATGTTTCTGCCTTGTAAGGGTGGCGACTTACTTGAAGAGCTCTATACCTCGCCAAATCAAACTGATCTTTAAGGGAGGAAAGTGAAAGTGCTGTACCCGATGAACAGTGCCATGGCCGAAGCATGCACGGAACAAGATTGAAACACAAATAATGACAGTCCGCCGATTTTTGGTTAAGACGCTCGATCATGCATACCTAATAATTCCAGCCTGAAAAAGCTATCTCTATCGCAGCACGCATCTGGCGCGGCTTAGCGTTGGAGCCGTTTCACTGAGACCAGACACGTAACGTAACACACGAACCTGTTCGTACTCTGCTTCGGCGAGGAGGGTCTGCATGGCCTTGAGCACCGAGAGCCACGTGCCGCCCTCTTCGGAATTCTGCATTTCGTCCCACGTGGCAGAATAGGCGCGCGACAATCATGGCGTCAAAATCGAGCCAAACAGGATGGCTGCGAAAGACGTTTCCCTCTTTTAGCCGGGGCAAACACAAGCTAAATCTACGAGGAAGGTATGTAACTAGAGAGGGAGTTAAGTACGAACGGTTGACGAGTTAAACCCTCAACAACCGGTCCCCCGTTGTTTTGGGGACCAACTACTTGGAGTTAGTGTGGGAAGGGTTTTTCGGTTCTGGATGGGTCAAGACGGATAGTGAAGTATATCCATTAGCCAGAGGAGTCGAAACCCTAAGTCAGTCCGACACAACAAGCAATCATCGCTCACCGACATCAGCAACCATGGGTACATAATGTACTTCAACCGTTGTTCCAAAAAGCGGCGAGCTCTACGTACGCTCTATCTGCCGGCAGAGGTGCACGATTTCCTTCGTGAGGTCATGATCATTACTTTGTTTTAGTTTTGGTAAAAGACCTCTATACCTTTTACAAAACAAAAAATGGTGCAGACAAAAATTTAAAAGCGCACCAATGGCCTTTTCAGGGTTGAAGGAAGAAGCAAACTCGCAGAAAAACAAAAAATGGTATATAGTATATTCCGACGTTTTCTTTTTTATTCAGGAGTCACCGTAAATCATACACTCCTACCTAGTTATAGTGTTAATGTCAGGCCAATCACACGCAATCAACCCGTTCTATCTTGCACTGTTTGCAGGGCATCAAAAGACGCAGGCAACGGTAGAGGTGCAGACACATGCTACGATAGAGGTGCACCACATTGTTTCTGAGCTCCTCGCTTAAGGAGCGGTCATACCTCACCGAAAACAATGATTTTGGAGGGAAATAAAAGTGCTGCTGGATGAGAAATATCCTGACCGCAGTATACTCTGAAAAATTATTCGTCACAAAACTGAACGTCCGACGAATTTGGATTAAGGAGCCCGGTCGTTCAGAAAACCATTAAGCCAAGACGATATACCTCTACCGTAGCACGCGTGTAAACTACTACCTAATTGTAATCCTAACATCGGGACAATCACACGCAATCAACCCGTGCTACCATGCACTGTTTACAGGGCATCGAAAGACGGAGGCCAGACGGTAGAGGTGCAACCATGTTTTTTCCTTGGGTGTGGGTCACTTGAAGAAACATATGGCCCGACCCCAAAACAGATTTTGTTTTTTGGGATATTAAAAAGGCCACGCGATGCAAAAATACGATGGCTCAAGTATACAATGAACAATACTGCAGCAAAAGAATGGGGGAAAAAAGTCTGACGATTTTGGGCTAAGGAGCAGCGCGATTCATTCAGAAACAACTTGTTTAGACAAAAAAAAAGTGCTACCTCTACACTAGCATGCGTCCAAAGTAAAACGACAAAAACTGGTTGTTCAGGAAAAACAAAATGCGAAACGTGTACGTACAGAGCCTGGTTTTTGTGCCTAGCGTAGGTCCAATTTTTCCACCACTCTGTTCCGAAATATAAGCAACTTGAGTAGTTTTATATTCAATGTAGACGTTTCTCATATTTCGGAACAAAGTGGTATGCTCCCCCCTAGCAGCGTGCGCGAACGATTTATGTTTAGATAAGTTGGTTGTCTCCGCTGGCATCACACACAGCTGCAGCACACCAAGGTATCACCCGCCTGCCAGCATGAATCGACCACGACCCACCAGCGTGTAAAGCAGGGCGGTCGTGCAAGCGCCTCCGGCACCTACGTCATTCTGTAACGAAAGCTCCCCAGACCACTGGCTGTCCGTGCAGGCCGAGAACATGCTGCCATACGTATCACAATAGTACCGGTTCACAACATACATACGCAGACACGCGAGCGGCGTAAATAAGGCGTAGATCAGGTAGGTATCAGGTCAACCATTTCACCAGAGGCCCGACTGGCAAATGCCTGCACGAAGGCACAGACACGCACGCAATCGGACACAAACACGCGAGCGGATACAGACGACGTACGCAAAAGCAGACGCATGCATACACGCCAGCAGATGCAGACACGCCGCAGTAAAAACGGACACCCGAGCAGATGCGGGAACAGACAACCATGCAATAGATTCCCTAGTGCGAAGTAGAAAGGATAATGAAGAGGGAGGGTGGGGGGAGAGACAGTAATGAGAGAGTGACACACGACCGGGAGAGAGCTCGCACATCGAGTCAAATAGAACCACCGACAATCTTGCCAATCTGATGGGGAACAGCACGTCCCCCTTTTCTTCCCAGCAGTGTACACGCAACGATACTTATTATGACAGACGCATGACCGCGAAAGGGGATGGCTCTTCGTATGTGCGGTTTTAGCCACAACTGACTATTTGTTTGCTTATCGCTGGGACAGGACCACACAGTAGTAGATACGGGCTACGACGATGGTAGTATAGCCCTTGTCGTCTCAGATATTTTCGGAATGTGACTTGACTCTCATATTCATGTGTTTTGCTTTTGCTAGGATCTTCGTTGTATACTTAGGCCAGATGATGATAATATTTTTCGCGTACGTATGATAAAGAGCGGTTTTTTTCCCCGTTCCAAATTCGGTTTACGGATGAGGTTTTCAACTACTATCCCTCCAGTGATTATCACACTCAGGGAAAAAATAAAACATGGCGCGTTTTTTACCAGGAGTATGCGTCAGTAAAATCTAGGCCAACTAGGTATTATGTGATATCATCATGTGTACTATAATTACGCATTTTTTATCCTGACTGCTATGTCCTCGTCACCGGGGTATGGGTGCTTAAGGCAAGGTGTTTTCAGTCGTCGTCTAAACCAGTTTCGGCGTGAGGTATAGAGCCCCGTCAAGTAAGGAGCCTCAACAAACGTTAGGCACTACCCCTACAAGGAAAATACGCCTCCATATATACGCCACCCTTTCAATGCGGCTGTGTTGCCCCTGTACCTTCGGGACAGGCTCAAGCGCGTCGGCATGGAACGCGACAACATTACACGACAATAATACTCGTCGGGTGAAGAGATAGATAGATAGATAGACGCCCGATTTCCACGATCAAACCCAAGTAACTGCAGTTGCGTGCTCCAATTATTCAACAACAAGATCGACCCAATAAACAAAGCATCCGGTTATTTTTGCCGATCTTGGCGGCTCTCTCGAAAATACAGTTTCCTGCGTGAAAACAGACCACCAGCGGGCCGACGTTCAGACAGTTTGAAACACATATTATGCGGCGAAGCCAGCAGCACAAAACCCCGGGCTGTGTCAGTGGAGACCCCACACCCCCCCATCGCGGGCGAGGTCATTGCAGTCGGGCACAGTGTCGGAAGAAGCAAAGCACAAAGCCAGCCACCTCGTGTCGAGAACAAAAACAACTACGTAGGAGCTCGGACAGCAAACGTAAGTTCTGCCCCCTGCGACAGAACCAATCATGTAATCCTACTCGCATACATGTTGCAGACGGTCTTGTGGCCACGGAGAACAATAAGAACACATTTGTTTGGATTTCTATTAGGTTTTATACAGCACGTGTTGATCGAACAATACCACCGTTTCGGAAGGGGGGGGGGGGNCGTACTCATTTGTTGCTTGCCTTAGTAATTTGACCATTGACCACACATCCCTTTCGAGACAGGGCACCGTTCCTATACTCCTAATACTGACACCTCCCACACCTGGGCGCTCATTACGTTGTTTCCATATATTACAGAGAAACCTTTTGCTAATATTATCCCCTTCCTGTTTCGCCGCCTGTGGCCACCATCTATCTCCTAAGATAGCGATCGTTTTCTCGCTACTATTTAGTGTACCAAACTGCTCCATGTCACACTCGTCTATATGTCTCATCTCCTCCTCTAACACATCCCTTTCCTCCTTGTACCTTTCACATTCTCCCATTATGTGAATTCTACTCTCTATGGCTTTGGCGCATGGGCACATCTGTGCATCTACTTCCTCCTCCACCCGGCTACTGGTATACCTCCTTCTTCTTCCTAGCAGGTCCAGGTCCCCTACACGCAATCGCAATTTCAGCTTTTGGAAGGGGGGGGGTCTTAGGTATGCATGTGATGTCCAAATCCCCAAACGCCCTCGATTGGTTAGATTAGGTAGATATTACTTGACGGAATGTGTGCTGTAGCTGCGACTGTTTCTACTACTGTTCAGTAGTATCGATATCAACTCAACTCCGTCTGTACCATGTATCGCCCCCCTGCTGCTGTGCGCTATGCAAGATGGAAGGCGCTGTGCCATTTGCCCGCGTGGAGTATCATAGTGTTAATATTATATTTGCCATCCGACAATGTGCAGCATGAACTTCAACATTGATCTATATCCTCTTCCAGAAGCTATAATGCACGCCCCCCGTAGGTAGAATAGGGTTTACCTGTTATACCGCAGTACTCGAGGGAGCCCTTGATTGGTGAACTGCTGATATTTCGGGTGATTTTATTCGTCAAAACACACGAAGCGCGAGACTCTCCGCAAATGTTGGCCGATGTATTTTCTGCTTCTGGCACCAAACAATGTTTCTGATACCGAGTAAAGACACAATTACTTGTGTGGGTCACGTTTTAAGAGTACATCATACAATCCGTTAGCTCGGATCTTCAAGGCATGATTTTTTCTCAAAAAGTGTGTACCTGTGGTCCGCATATCGTAATTGTGGTCCGCGCTGGGAATGTTCTCGGAATTTTCTCGCTAGAGGCAAAAGCGGCGCAGCCGCGTTTCTCGCTCGTTTCTGGTCCGTTTTGGGTTAGGTTCGGGTTAGGGTTAGGGTTAGGGTTAGGGTTGGGGGTTGGGTTGGGTCTTCTCCCGTACCTTGATCCCACCAGGAAGTGCTCCCTAGCTCGCAAAGCAATGCGAAAAGTGAACAGCCCGCCCCTAGGAAGACGAATTGTATAAGGGGCTCCGTTTTCATTGCTGGGGTCGTCTTGAAGGCAACAACAACAATTACAGCAGTCCAGGCATCCATGAGAGTTACGAGCGCGTTGTATGCTGCTTGTTGTGCGAAAACTGTCCTTTTGACCGGTACGCGTGACATACCAACACAACCGAGTTGGTTCACTTTGTCCCACACAATACGCCCTGTTCATTGTCCAGAACTTAAGCGTGTGCACCGCGTACAGGGGCCGAGGTAGAGACTCGCGTTACAGCAGTAGTACGTACCCTAGTAGATTCATGATGTATACGACGGTACACGTACTACAGCAGTACAGCAGTAGTACATACTGTAGGCTCCTACTATAATATACTCGTATAACTGCTGTAAGCTCGACGCGCATCAAGGTCTCGCCAAACGCGCTACCTATACTGGGGCATCACCCCCTCCCCCCCCCTCTTTACGTACTCCCTCGATTCGGGCTGCCTCAGTAGCTGTGTTTCACACTGCTGTACACTGCTGACTGATCGACCGGTTTCAGCGAAAAATCGTGGGGCTGCTGTCGATGTTCTTTCTGCGGTTACTGTTTTTTTTTTGCTCGTCATGTACTTGCTTTACGGTACATGTCTGCTATTAATTGGTTCCAGTACACTCGTCAAAGTATGTTCACGATCCGGCCTCGCAGCAGCAGCAGCAGCAGCTGCGGGATTTAACTTGGAACCAGGTGAACTCTCGTATCGAGCGGAGGTGCGAGAGCTGTGGTTTCGCCGTATGAATCTAAAACCAAAGACGTCGTACGAGTATATGCTGTGTGTTGAGATGGATACCCTGCACAAGCGTATCGAAAGACATACCGGACGTCGGCCTTGATCGTCGCCGCTACCTCCGCCGCGTAAGCTTCCGGGTCTGCGGGACCCAGGCGGCCAGCTTCTGCCTTGCCAACAGCATTGTTCATGGCGGTCTTCGCCATCTCCTTGCATCTGGATATAATCCCCATTCCTAGATACCTCCGGTTGGTTGGTGTGCAACGGTCGGTTCTCGTTGACCTCTGTGCACTACCTTCTAACGTCAAGTATAGCAGCTGCTTGCTGCTGAAGTTGTCGGGCTCGTTTTGGTGTGTTTCGGGAGAGCTTGCTGGAGCTAGAAAAGTCGGGAGAGATCAGTTACTGGAAATTTGCGGCACGGTTTGGTTGTGGGCGGCGTATGTGCGGCGATACGCGTACCTGTATGTACTCACTCGTGAAATGTTTGGCGGAAACATGCTGTAATGGGCCTTGTCTTTGTGTTTGCACTCCAACGTAAAAACAGCTTTTCAGTTTCAGTTCGTAAAACGACCCAAAAACTAAAAGTAAGGCTCTGCTTATTTTGTCTCCCCGAGTTCCGACAAAAAAATACTTACTGTGTTGTTATACGAGGTACCAGGTACGAGTTATCCCCCTCAAATTATTTGCGCTACTTGCGGCAAAACGGTGCCGCCAAGAAAAACAGTCAGTGCTCTGTGGGGAGCTGGGAAATACCGCTCCGAAGAAGGGGGCATGAGTCGGGGGGAGAGGGTAGTGTGTGTTATGATGGCCGGTTTCCCGCTTTATTTATGCTTCCTTTTTTTTCGTTTAATTTCAGTAATACTGCCTACAGCTGACGTGTTTCTATACGTTTTTTCCGATGCTGCTTTCTTCGTACAGCAGCAGTTTGTACCTTTTGACCCGTTTGGTAATTTGGGGAAATAATTCACTCCCCGTGGAGAGCAAATACACACTCCGTGTTTCTCAGTTTCCACCAATCATTCCTCGATACTCATGAATGAATGAGTACATACACCCGCCCCGCGTACATATACTCCTGGTAGCTTACAACCAATTCTGCCGCAGCTCTTTTTTACAGCATCGGTTGGGCTCTTCTATCAGCTCTCTCTCTCCCCGCCAAGCTCTCCCGACACACACACCAACAAGCCCGACAACTGCAGCAACAACAGCAGCAGCTATAAACTGGGAATATTCGAAGTGCACACTTCAGCCAACGACGAGAACGACCGTTGCCCACACCAACCGGAGGTATCTTATTTACCGTAGCCATCATGGGGATCAGATCCAGATGCAAGAAGATCGCGAAGTCCGCCATCAACAATGCTGTTGGCAAGCCAGAGGCTACTGGTCACCCCATGGGCCCCGCGGACCCGGAAGCTTACGCGGCGGAGGTGGCGGAGACGATCAAGGGCGATGTCCGGTATGTGTGTTGATATTTTGAGGCGGGTATCTATGCGCAGTACGTAGAAAAGTAGCGGTTTTGCAGCAGCAGCGTGATGCAACAACATCACAGTCTGTGAGGCACAGCCACTGAGTGAGGGAGCCTGAGTTGAGAAACAAGGAGCTTTGATGCCGCACTAGGGAGCCTACTTGGCGACCTTTAGGGTACGTTGATATTACAGCAGTAAAACGAGTACAGCAGTACATGCACTCTATAGTGCCCTCTCCTTGCCGTTGTTCATGTCCTGAACCTACTATGAACATAATACTGCTGTCGCCCGAGCTATTATCCTGGCGCCTGATTCCGGTGTAAGATAAGATACGATGCGGAATAATGAAAACAGCAGTGTATGTTTTGCGGCACAAAGTCAACGATCTCGCTTACCGTGCAGATATGTTACGCGATGAACAGGGCAAGAGCATAACGGATGGATGCCTTTTGCCTGACCTTTACGACCATCACCCCAGCAAATAAAAAACGTGGTCGGTCCCCCAGTTTTCTTTTTTTTTGTTATTTGATAAATTGTTTGGTGGCGGGAGCAGAGAGGGTGCAACGTGCAACGGCCAACATGCGTTTCGTTGTTCCGTGTGTTTCTCTACGAAAAAAATACCCCCAAATATCAGCAGTTTGCCATCAAACTCAAGGGCTTCCTCGAGTGCTGCAGTAAACCAGGTACGTACGTAATATATACTGGTACGGAGGGAGGGCGCGCATGAGAGTTACTGCTCTACGATGTGATATTTCACGCGCGCGCATGATACCCCGCCTCCCAGCTTGCACAGAACTCCACGGCATTACTGCAGCTGGACGATACCTGGTACAGACGGAGTTGAATTATGGATACGCAAACCCGCCGCGGCAGTGTAGAGCACATTTATATCCTGTCGAGTGTTACAGCAGTATACAGAGCATATATTCTGTCGAGTGCTGCTGTAACAGCGGTATATATGTAACTAACCAAGGGCGTCCGGGAATCTGCATCTATATCAAATACCTTGCCTTACCTGGCAAATTATTATAGGGGTGCACGCGCCACAAAAAAGACAACGAACACAAATATTGCAAGTCTTTGTCCGGTGTTGTTCCCAAGGGCTCATGGGTAGTTCCTCGTTGTGTCCAATGTTTTTTTGCCCGATTCCACAGCAGTCCTATAAGCAGACACCTAACAACCAGGACCCCCCGTCCGCCTCCTCCCGCCCCCTCCGGCAGGGTACTTGTACTTTGTTTATGCATTTTCCATTTTCTACCTTGGTGTGTGGTTGGTCTATGTGGTGTGTGTGGCAGTCCGTCCCTCCCTCCCTC
>MEHQ01004394.1:110410-149206 GCA_008828725.1 Saccharina japonica
CCCCCTCGCCTCCCGCCCCCTCCCCCCGATGATCTGTGCTACGACTGTCTGTAACGTTCTTGTTATACGTTACAAGGCTTTCCCCTCCGGGACATGGCCTAGGGGAGTGACAACCGAACCGAACCGAACCGAACCGAAGCCGAATACCGAATCTGCGCGCTCCAAACACCTGACGACCGACATAATTCGATATCCTACGCAAGCATATTACATCATAGTACGACGTGGTTATGAATTATCTGCGTATTACCGTACATGCAGGGTACATGCATACTATTTTTTAGAACTGTATCAGATGACCTGCGCACTTTTGGGGATAAAAAGACTTGGAAATAGTGTGGCACCCTTACTATTGACTGCATATTTTTAACAGATTTTCCTAACGATTCCGCCAAACATTATATTATGTTCGCCAGTGTGTTTATGTGCGTCTTTGTTGTGTGGAGAGGCACCACAGTTGACTTGGTTCTAGAAGGGGATCGAAATAGACTCGATTTCAGTGTTAGGGTCGAAATTATCATGGTTTTATGTGGGGGCTCAAACATGACTTGGTTTTTGTGTTGGGTTCGAAATTGGCCTGGTTTTGGTGCGGAGGGTCGAAATTGGCTTATTTTTTGTGTCAGGGCCGAAAATGACTGTTTATTTTTCACTTTGGTTTGTTTTATGTTTGTATTATGTACGTGCGTAACCTAGACACCACAGACAGCACACGAGCAGTGCAGAGCAATAAAACAGCATGAAGCGCGTGCGGTAGTTTTGTCCGCCCTGTATTGCTGTGGCGTCCTACTATAATACTGTTGTACTGTATGTGTGTGTTTTTTATCGGACCCTGTGATCTGTTGTTATAAGGGGTAGTGCGTGGTCACAGGACAGGCTCCAAAAAGCTCTGGAGTGGAAGAATACCCCAGGGAAAAATAATACACTAAATACAAAGTACAACGCAGTACGTAGTGCTGGGGGTCTCTGCTGTTGCGTAGTACATGCATGCTGCCACAGGTCCAACAACACACTGCTTGCTGGTGGTGCTGCTGCTAACTGTGCAGCAGATCCACAGTCGATATAGGCTAAGGTGCTGGATACACTTACACACTAAATACTGGATGTATTTCGAGTCTCGTCACCTCGGGCGTCTTTCGAACAGTGGGTGGGATAACAATGCACGGTGCGCTTTTTCACCCCCCATACCAAGGTCAAGTCATTTTCGGCCCGCAGACAAATAGCAAGTAAATTTCTATCCCCCACTAAAAAGGAAAAAATTATGAACGAGAGTCTCGAACTGACGACTTCAAACAAATAACCGGGCATCGCACTCATTTGACCATATTACCAAAGGTCAAAATATGTTTTATACTGGCGTGCGTGTCCACAGCAGTGAGTGTGTGACACACCGCACATACACATGCACAGCAGCAGCGCAGCAGAAGGAGAGAGGTAGATATGACCGATGACGGATCATAGCCTCCGATAAAGCAACTACTGCTGCTGGAGTCACAGCAGTACAGCACGGACCTGCCACATGCGCGTGATGTTGCCTGCTGCTGCTTGTGCTGCTGGGCGGGGTTGCAACGTGTTGTTTGTGTTCTCTTTGCATGTTATCTGATGTCTAAAAGTTTGGTGGTGTGCTTGGGGCAAGAACCCGCAACATCAGAAATATAATATAGTTGCCGTACTCACACGTAATAAAAACGGCCCTTACATTTCGATCCAAAGTGACCCTGGATATGTCATAACACACAGCACAACAGCAAAGAATGCAAGACAGGTGGCGGACTACGGACAACAGCCTTGGATAAAACAACTACCTACAGCAGCAGTACAGCCCAGATAGATGTGCCACTCACGCACGATGTTCCCTACTGGTGTTGGCGGCAACGCTGTAACGCCGTGCTCTGTGCATGTTGTCTGTTGTCTACTGGTATCTGGTACATGTTTCTGGCCTGTGTGCATGTGAGAGAGCAAAAAACAGACAACATCTAAAAATCAGAACATCGTTATTTATGGCACGTACGTACGAAACACGGCCTCATGCAGACGAACCCGGGAAATCGGCTATCCACTCCCGCGGGAAAAAAAACTTCGAGCGCCCGCCACGCGAGCCACAGAGCTCGGATCGGCCCAAACCTCGACCAATGTGTCCGGCCGGGCCTCCCGTGTCGGTACAGGCTACAGGGTGTGGCAAAGGCGGGGCGTTTTTCACAGTAGAAGCGGGTTTCACTTTGCCCTGCTCGGCTCAGCCGAGTGGGACGGGGTACCCCGGGAAACCGACTCTATTTTTTCGGCTTCGCGAGCGCGCCGCGCGGGCCACGGGCCACGGCCGAGGGCGAGGCCCCGGGGGCACGCTCCCCGGTCGATCCCCCGGCTGCCGACCCGAGCGGCGGCGAGTCCGGCCGGAAGGGCGAGGCGCGAAAACGCGCCGCCGGGCAAAAAAATCACAATTATACTTTGTTATATATGTTATCGTGTCTGCTTGTTCGTCCGTGTCTGCCTTCTATGCGTACCTAAGTGTGTATCTGCTCTTACTTGTGTATGTGTTTGCTTGGGCGTGTATTTATCCGCTCATGTGTTTGTCATGAGCTGGTGATATGTACTAGCATGTTCTCAGGCTGCATGGACGACTATTCCTCGAAGGACCTTTGCGGCGCGTCGAGCATGGGGGCGGGAGGGGCTTTCACGAACGCTTTCGTGAACACGCTGGTGAGTCGTCGTCATCGTGTTGGCAACCGGGCGTGATGCTACGTAGTCTGCTGATGAGTGATGACAGCAGAGCTTACCACCTAAATTGAAATAATAGGGGGGACGCTCACTCCATGGAGGAACATAGCAACTATAGGACCGGCGGTAAACAAAATCTATAGCTACATTTCATTTTATATTTAGAGGCATGCTCGTACGGTAGAGGTGCACAATGTTTTTTAGGAGCTCCTCACTTAAGGCGCGTCGTGCGTCACCGAAAAATGATTTTGTAGGAATATAAATGGGCAGCGGCCAAAAACAGGTACACCTGGTCCGTTCGGGGCCAAAGACAGGTACATGCTAAAATCAAGTTTAAACCGCACGCCACGAACCTGCCGTTCCTTGCAACACAAGGTAGAGTTTTTTCATGTTCTTCGTGCTCGCCCGGTGGCTACGTCTACTATTAGCTGCACTTAATACTACGAGGAACGAACGCCTGCTGCTGTATTCTCCCTTCTCAGCTTGCGACACCCGTGGTATTCCAAGTCAGCCACAATCCCGAAGGGAAGCCTTCTATCTCGTATTATTTCGGCGGAGGTGTGCAGGCAGATATGTGTGTCGCTCGAGTGGCGTGTAGTGCGAGGTGAATAGGGAGGAGGGGGTCACCGCGTACGTCGGCATTTGTGTGGAACTATGAAGGGCCTCTGATAGGCTTAAAAACGACAAAAAATGGTTTAAGTGAAGCAGAGTAGACAAAATTAGGTATACCTGGGTTTTAAAGAGGCAAAAACAGGTAGAACGAGTTTTGGACCAATGGCAGGGCACGTGGAATGCGTTTTTTACTTGATTTAGAGTATGCACCTGTTTTTGGACGCAAACGGATCAGGTATACCTGTTCTTGTCCGCTGCCCAACATAAATTTGCTACCAGATGAACAAATTTCACGACCGAAGTATCTCTGAACAATATTTTGTCACAAGATTGAACGTCCGATCGATTTGAGTTAAGGAGCCCGATCGTTCAGAAAACGATACAGCCCAAAACTGTTACCTCTATTATCGTAGAGCACGCGTCAGAAGTGCTACCAACCATAGCATGGCCTAAGAGTACTCTACAAAATATTTCAACACAAAAATGACAGTTCGACGATGTGGGGTTAAGGCGACAGATCATTCAGAAAACGTTTCAGCCAAAAAAAGGTACAGCAGTACCTCTATCGTGGGATGGGTCTTTACTTACGTACATCATTTAGATCCATTTGCTACGGTTTTCTGTAGTAGCAGTTGCTAGAGACGTTAGGGAGACGTGGTTCGCTTTTCCTCGCCTCGTGAACAAAGCGTGTCGACCATCACTCGTCTCCAGCAGAGTTTACTGCTCCGGCAATGTCAGAACACGCCTGTCGCATCCGTTTCCTGCTGGCTGTCTAACGCTGTTTGCCGTCGTACACCTTGTACCACCTTTAATATACCTCAGAACGCAGACGAGGGCGACACGTGGCTCTCGGTGCTGAAGGGCATGCAGTCTAGGACCGGTAAATTCGATCAGGTTCGTGCGTGTGTGTACGTACGTGTTTTGCGCAGCACGTAGGCTGAAACGTTAAGGCGCCGACTGCCAGTAGTCACGAGCTAGATATCATAGATTATCGTACCGCAGTTGAGTTAGCTTGCGGAAGGGTAGGTTTCTGCGTTAGAGGTAACAGCACGTTTCGGAGATAAAAAGGTTTATGCTGTGGACACACGAGGCTCCTGAACCGAGGAGTGACCAGATACCACTCTGGGGCGTGAATATATCTAGGGATCGCTTGGTCTTCATATTGATGTACAAATGGTCTCTATATTGGGTGGTATGGCATGCTGATGTGTTGAGGGAAAGGCTCGTTCTTTGTCGTACGTTGCTACGCGTTGTATGCATACAGGAAAGTCAAACGGAATTATTTATCTTTCAAGGTTTAGGTTTTCGACCGGTGTTTGGACGAGGTAAAATATATGTCCATAAGTTCCACCAGCTTCCCAAAATGTTGTAGCCATGAAACCCCCACTTATAACAGGCGACTAAAGGGCCGATCTTATCGAGGAAAACCGTTTTATCGACAAATTTCAATATTTGTTTTCGGGCAGTTGTTTGTATTTGCTATTTTTCTAAAAACAATGTTCAAATATTGGAATAGAAGCCTTCCAAATATTTTGGCTGTCTGTTAAAATTCTAAATAAATAAAAAAAACTAATGTTTTCCCTGCTTTTCCTGTTTTTCATGGAAACAAATGTTGGAAACAATTGAAAAAACGGTTTCCCGATAAAAACGGCCGTAACGTTCGATTTGGTTCCGTGGTTTCCCGATTATTTGTGCACGAAATATTCACCCTAATTCCAGCATCTTTACATCTTTACAAGCAACCCGAGACACGAACGATACCTATATCTAGCGAACGGAGGAGCTTCTTTTTACAGCTTGTTCGAATATCAATGCTTAGCCGTGATGTCGCGACACATTTGGTAGGGTGTGAGGCGTGCGCTACGATAATGGAGGTAGCACTTTTTTGGCTAAAACGTTTTCTGAATGACCTCTTGAAAGCTTCTTATCCCAAAAATCGTCGGAATTTTCATCTTGTTGTATAGACATTTTTTTTGTTTTTTATTCGCAGACCATGGGAGTATTGACGCGTGCTACGATAGAGGTAGAACTTTTTTGGATTTTTTTTTTTTCGGAAGGGCCTACTAGAGGCTCCTTAACCCAAAACCGTCGGAAGTTCATTCTTTTGATGCACTATGTTTCATTTAACACGTAAACCTTGGGATTGGTCATCGGGCAAAACTTGTATTTCCCTCCAAAATCAGTTTTTGGGTGGGGTATAGGGCTTCTCGAGTGACCACCCTCAGAAAATGGCCTGTATGCAGGTGCACCTCTACCGTAGCATGCGTCTATTCATCGGGCCGGCAACACTTTTATTTTCCTCCAAAATCAGTGGTTGGGTGAAGCATAGAGCTCCTCAAGTGACACCCTCAGAAAGCCACATTGTGCACCTGCATGCAGGCTACCGTACCTTACGTCGTGTCCCGCTTCGCGGCTGCAGTGTCACCAGCGGTACGTTGCCATTACATCGTGGATGCGTTAGTACCAAGTGCGGATGGAGAAAGTTCGGCACCGTAATAAGTGAAAGCGGCCGTGATGGCGTTGCTGGTGTGAATCTGGTGTGAATGTGGATGATAAATCCTTTTTTTTGTATGGTGATGATGATACTGCTGTGATTTGTCGCAGGCGGGGGCGAGACTGCTACTATTTTTGCCCCACGCCACCCACACTGTCTGGGGGGAGAAGGAGGTGCACACTCCACCCCCGTCCACGCCCCGACGCTCACAGGAAATATTCTATTTTGTGGTGTGCTGATCCATCCTTCGTACGGTTTGTGCGTATGCATAAATACATGAATTAGACGTGGGAGCAAACAATGATTTTGTTTTTTTTATATGTTCGCTTAGTGTGTATGTGATTGTTTATTCGCTTATATTTTTTTGTAATATTCGTTTTAATCACGTCGTCGTCCAACTAAACGCGTTTTGTTTCTTGGTTTTAACATAGGATTGGTGTCTTCGGTTCGTGTTACTGTTTTATTTTTCTATACTCGTAGTGTCATTTGCTTTGCTTTCATTTTCCACCTATTTTTTCTTTCGATTATGGTTCAACAGGTGCCCCAGCTGAGCACGTCCAGCCAGATGGACATAAACGACAACTTCTTCATCAAAAACCCAACTGTAAGTTTCCTTCTAAATGGGCGTGTTTGGTTTTGGGAGGGGGGCGTGTAGTGGCGGGGACCGGAGGGGGTGTTTTTTCTTGTTAGTAGAAGCTAGGAGAGGCAGTCGTACGAAGTACTTTTATTAACACCTGCCGAATGACCTCGTGCGTTGGTTCTGTCCTGGACCCGTATTTTTCAATACAATCCCTCGTGCATGGGAGCAATCCCACGGTAGGGGTACCACTTTTAGGCTCAATATTTTCTGACCGGTTGTGCTCCTCACGTGAGTAACCACCGGATACTATTATTGTTTTTCTGGTATATTTGTTTTTGGACTACCGCATTGGAAGGTTTGGTCGAGTTGCGCGAACGAATGTTTCCGAAGTCATGTTTCGGCTGAGATATTGAGCTCCTCATGTGAGGAGGTCCGAAAAATCTGCTGCTCCCCTACCGTGGGATGACTCATGGGTTAGATAGCCCCTCTGACACCCCGAGCTAGCGACGTAAATCAATGAAAACTGCATATGTCTGTGTCGACAGTTTACCAGCTACGTGACGGTCAACCCGGACGACTCCGGTTATTTTATCCTAAGACACCAACTTATATCACCCCTCCCAACGACGCCTTGGCGTTCGCTGTAATTGTCTGTATTTGTCACGTTATTAAAACCGTTTTCCGTAAGAAGTCCCTATCAACGATAGGAACGATTCGTTAAGATGGGTGACCGTGTCGCCTTGGGAAGTGGGGGGAAGGGGGGGGGGGGCTCTTGTCGAGTCGAATGGCACGGGGATAGTCCATGTGCGGGTCTATTGAATTGACAAGGTTGAGCCGATGTGTCCCGAGGTGCAATTTTCGTATATGTATGATATGGGTGTCGTGGTATTGCCGATGTTGTTCAATCTGTTGCTCTTGCTTTTGATTGAGCTGATGATGTGCTTCTGTTGCCGTCAAAAGTGGCATTTTGCTGCTTCTTCTGCTTCTGATGCTCCCGCTGTTGTTGACGCAAAGTTGTTCTAGCTGCTTCTACTTGATGGTTCTTTTGTTGGCGTTATTGATATTGTTTCGCTGCTGCTGCTTATGCCGATGATTCTTTGGGCGATCCTTGCAACGCCGCTGCTGCTACCGCTGCTGGTGCAGCTGTTGTTCGTGAGGCTTCTGTTTGTGGTGCGTCTGTGACTGGTGCTTGTGCGGCTGTTCGCATGTTGCTGTTACCGCTCGCTGGTGCTGCTCCTATGTGTGCGGTTGCCGAGGACGCATGCTACGATAGAAGTGCACCATGTTTTTTTCTGGGGCCCCTTACTTGAAGAGCTCTACACCTGATCCCAAACTGATCTTGGAGGAAAGTAAAAGTGCTATATATCCGATTGAACACCCCATGGCCGAAGCGAACAGGGGACAACATTGCCACCAAAATAATGATCAAAGTCCGCCGATTTTGGGTTAAGGAGCATTACTATCATTCAGAAATATGTGTAGTCCAAAAGTGATATATCTATCGTAGCACGTATCCGATGCGTGCTATGATAGAGGTAGATCGTTTTGGCTGCAACATCTCTGAACGATCGGGCTCCTTAACCCAAAATCTTCGAACTGTCAGCCGTGTGATTGCAAAAACAATTCGGGTATACGTCGTCGGTCATGAGATTGGTCATCGGGTAGCACTTTAACTTTCGTCCACAAGCATTTTTTTGGGTGAGGTAAAAGGCTTATCGAGTGGAGCGCTCAGAAAAATCATGGTGCATCCCCTATCGACGCATGCTACGATGTGTGTGTGTGTGTTCTTCGCATTAAACCTTCCTTTCTACCCATCGACATGTGGCGTCTGGGGATCTTCCTCTGGCATATCCACGGGTTTAGTACTGATACGTAGGCATACATGTTCTTGCGTGAACCGCAACATGTAACCGCTATGGGAACGTCGCCGACTACGACGGATAATCACTTCTCTGTTTCTCTCTTTGTTATTGATCTGGGTCCATCCACCAAGCCGGGTGTTACAGCGATGCTGGCCCCGGGCTCCTGCTGAGTACAGGAATGTGGGTGTGGAGGTGTGAGTGACTTGCTTTCCCCGCGAGTACACCATAATACGATCGTATTTCAGAAGGTCCGTGAGGAGTAGCGAAATTTGGTAACACGAGAGAGAACAAACACAAGAAAAGAAAGCAATTTGGACAAGAGTTGTCCGTCTGCTGGAGAGCAGGAGACTGGAGGAGAGAAGAGAACTGGACACGAGCACGGACCGTCTTCAGCCAGCTAGCTCTGAGGCATCAGAAGAGTGAGCATGGTGGTCTGGATACAGCAGTCCTGCAGCACCTGGAGATATTGTTTTGGAGTGGAATACGTATGCGGCGAAATAGCCGATGGATAATCTCGCCGCATTGTTGAGGCATTATGAGACGCCAGCCGGAATATCCACAGGATGTGGCGGAGCTCATCCACGCCCTGCGCGGTATCATGCCGCAGCCCATCGCTCCACGCTTGACAGCGTCCACGCCAGCGGCTTGTGGTGAATTCATCCGCCAGTGGGGTGAGTACGCGCAACGTGGTACAGCTGTAGACGGAGGTACACCAATGCGAAGTTGTATGACAGAGAGTACTCTCGCCGCCGTCTGCTATCTTGGTGACTTCCCCACTCAACACATCCCGTCGATATGTGATGCCGACCTGTTGGGGTGCTTACGCTCTGTGGTTCGGCCTTGCAGCAGTATCAGCGAAGTGGCCATGCATAGTCGCCTGCAGGTAGCAGCCGCCGGTGTTCCACCCCCCATCAACGCGAATGATGTGCACCGCCATGCCGTAGCCACGTGGGAAGCTACTCGAAACGCAGTTACCGAAGCCAACTGCTGGTCATTCTTCACAGATACAGGGACCATGTATGGAGCATGGATATCGGCCTCTGGCAAGCCGTTCAGCAAGGTTTTCGTTGAAGCTCTAAGACCGCATCCATTTCGACAAAGCGTCCGTGACGAACTGATAATAAACGACACGCCAATGGAAAACCCGGAGCGCTTTTGTCGTCGTGTCATACACCTAGCAGCCCAATGGCCTGAAATCCAGCGCGTGGTCGACGCTGCGTTGGCGGGTAGTTATCGATATGATCGCGGTGGAAGAGGTCGTGTCACAGAGGATCGTGCCGGTGAGATCATGAGCCAGACTTATCAAAGTGCTCGAGGGCATTCAGCAAGCTTTGAGCGTTGGGAAACGGCGAATAACTATAACGGAGGTGCAAGAAGTGACCAGCTGCCGGCGTACGGCGGGATAAAGGATCGTGTTGAACGCGTGCGACCCCCTAATTTCGAGTACGGTGAATACGATGGATATGTAAGACGCAAGCCAGAGAGCGATTTTTCGCGTGGTACTAAGGCGTATAAGCCTGAAAAACGTGCTGTCTATGTCCCTGCGGTCGGTTTTCGTGGATTGCGTGATGTATCCAGCCGACGTGCAGTATCTGCCGTGACGCGCGTTCGCGCACGATCTATGGATGTCCGTGTTTCACGGATGAATTTTAACGGTCCGAAAAAGGCATCATCGGTTGTTGCCGCCCCTGTGTCGCTGGTATCACCTGCGGAACACGTTGTTACTACAGCCGTCTCCGTACCAACTTTGGTCGAGGGAGAGCCGGCAGTGGAAGGAAATGAGAGTGTGCAATGTTCAAAAGCGGATGGTGATTTCGCTACATCATCGGATATGGTGGTCGAAGGAAAGCTCATAGAAGGCAAAGAAGCTGCGCCTACCTACTGCTGTACAGTCGATGAATGTGAACACATCGAGCTTGTCGTGGCAGAAGAGGTAGTTGATGAACGCGATAAGAGCACCAGCACCAAACTCGAAGTAGAGAACCCTTCTCAAGGGCGAGAATTGCGTTTGGGATTGATATTCCCGTGCGTCCTGGCTGCTGCGGTATGTCTACTAATCGGTACTACTGTGCTCCCAAAATCAAACCGGAGCGCAGCGGCTTTAGATTTCCGTCAGCTTGATGAGGATATAC
This sequence comes from Saccharina japonica, assembly GCA_008828725.1. Lineage (NCBI taxonomy): Eukaryota > Phaeophyceae > Laminariales > Laminariaceae > Saccharina > Saccharina japonica. Next base: position 120,803 of record MEHQ01004394.1, read on the forward strand.
CAAGAACGGACTTAACGTTGGCGCCTTCAAGTTCGGAGATACGTGGGTTACAAGAATATGAGCATATTGCTGCCGGGGGCGACGAAAAGCAGCACCGGATTACTGGTATTGAGGATGGTGATTGGGCGATTATCAGCATCAGGGCTGCGAACAAAATAACGAAAGCGATGGAGATGTACTGGAAGGCAGCAACTGCGTTGAGGCCGCGTTTGTGGGATGTCGTTGGGGCATGGGATGTCGTTGGGGCGGGCATGGGAAAGTGGACTGCTTCAGCTCAAGGATGTCAACTGCCGGTGACGGGTATTGGGTAAGCTGGATAGAGTAAAGGGAACAGATGGTCCGGAGCTTACTGGATCGTTGCCAATACATTACTGCTGCTGTAAAACGGCAAACCTGTTTCTTAGTCAGTATTTGTGTGCTGAAAGCATGCGTGTTCAGTATCGATGTTTTAATCTGTGCTGGTCTATGTACCCTGTCAAACGACTGCTTTCAGGTTGCATTCATCTGTGGTATTATTGTTTCCGTCATATTTTGCTTCGTTTTGGTGATTTTAATGCTCAGGATATTTTATAACTGGAAAGCGCACACCGAAACAATGCTAATATTAGTATCTTCTTTATGTTGTACACGAATATACTCAGATATCTTGCGGTTGTACACTGCTTGATTTTGTCTTAGGTTTTAATCTGGACGCTGTATCTGTTTTGGTTAGGTGGACGCATTATGTGTTGTGGTGGGGGTAATACATCAATGGCGAGATTTCATGAGCGAGTGGCTTTTGCTGCATGCTTTTCAGGATTTTTTGTACTTCGTTCGGGTGAATATTTGAGGACTTCTTCTGGTGTTTTTGCCGTGGATATTTCGTCTGTCCCTTCCTTTGTTTATCAAGTTGCCCCAAGTCCTTTCAGGCCTGTGGGTTACTTTGGGGGGGTGCTGTGGCGTCTGGGGATCTTCCTCTGGCATATCCACGGGTTTAGTACTGATACGTAGGCATGCATGTTATTGCGTGAACCGCAACATGTAACCGCTATGGGACCGTCGCCGGCTACGACGTATAATGACACTCTGTTTCTCTCTTTGTTATTGATCTGGGTCCATCCACCAAGCCGGGTGTTACAGCGATGCTGGCCCCGGGCTCCTGCTGAGTACAGGAATGTGGGTGTGGAGGTGTGAGTGACTTGCTTTCCCCGCGAGTACACCATAGACATCCAGCACACCCAGTGTCCGTGCCAATTTTTCATCTTAAAACGGTACCAGTTGTGTGGTCACAAACTACGACACAGACATACTACGCTCAGTACAGGACGCAGAGCAGACAATGCAATGCCATATACGACAGGCAATACCTACCCTGCTAGCAATCCAGGTACGATAGAGGTGCACCATGTTTTTTCTGAGCTTCACACTTAAGGAGCGTCATACCTCACCGAAACAATTGAATTTGGAGGAAAATAAAATTGCTGCCGGATGAGAAATCTCATGACCGAAGTATGCTTTCTGAAAGATTATTCGTCACAAAAATGAACATCCGACGAATTTGGGTTAAGGAGCCCGATCGATCAGAAAAGGATCCATCCAAAGAGTGCTACCTCTACCGTAGCACGCGTCTAATAGTAGCATGCGTCTGTTTTTGCTTCTGCTGCCGCTCATGTCTCCATCCTGGTTGCTTTTTTGTTGGCTGGTTGTAATTGCTTATCATGTTGTGGTCGCGAACAGGGAAGCGGGAGGACGCGGTCTCTGTTGATCGGCATCAAGTACGTCGGGAGTCCTTCGGAACTGAAGGGATGCCACAACGACGTTATCACGATGAAGGACTACCTTTTCACGCATGTGAGCCGTCGGTTGTAAAATAAATATCGCGCCCTATCTGCTTCTGCTTGAGTTTTGCGTAGTGCACTCGTGCTCTTCACGGGATGGAGCATGTGGCCCCCCACGTTAGGCCGAGTACTATTCTGAGGGCGGCTTATTCCAGGGCCATCTCTAGTGTCTACATATCTACGAGTATAGGACCGTTGACGCGTGCCACGGACGAGTGCTACAATAGAGGCGCTTTTGCCCTATAGGGGTAACGGCTTATTGTTGACGAGGCTGCTCGCTTGGCGAGAGTGTTGCTCTCTCCCCGTCAAACCTAAACAAAACCGACACGAACATAAAGTCCTACTGGGATGAACAACCCCATGCGCTAGGTATATAATGAATAATCAACACGCACATTTGGCATTCTAGCGTAAACAAGCAGCTCCTCACAGGTAACGCGCCCCGCGGCGTCACATATATATGTATAGGTACCAAATGGACATTATCCCGGAATACTTTCACTTTTCATCTCCGGCCGCCGGTCTATTCTCGCGCTGTCGGCTGCGGGGCACGCAGGGGGGCCGCGTGTACACCACGGCGCAAGTGCGGGTCCCGGCCGAGGCCCGTGGGCCGTGCTCTGGGCCTTGAAAGACGTGAACTCTGGCACATAACTCAGGGGAGGCGATCCGACTTGACACCGCCTCGCAACTACTCTAACAATCCTGTCGTACGACTGTTATTTCATCCGTATGAACTTTGATGGCTCGTCTTTGACCCGGACGCGTGGTACGTTAGAGGTGGCACATTTTGCTGAAACATTTTCTGAACAATCGGACTCCTTAAACCAAAGGCATCGGATTTTTATTCATGGTACACTTAGGCCATGGGATTGTTCATGCGGAGTAGCACTTTAGTTTCCCCCAAAATCATTGTTTGTGCGGAGTACGGAGCGAAAACAAGGACCAAACCGACATCGAACGAGGCACACATCAAGCGTTGTGCAGCAGTAGTTGATACCATTTTGCATGCGTCTGCTCTGTCTGCGCTGCGTACAGCAGTAGTAGCAGTTGCAGGAGACGCTTGAAAAATTACAGGCGCATTTTATGTAAATTTGTAATTTGGTTCCAATATTGTTGGAATCTACGAAAAGCACACATACAAAGATCTACGAGTACGAACGATAGACCGATCTACGTACGTACGAATACGAGTATATTGGTACAGTAGCACTACTGCTGTACTTTACGGGTACATGTCTCTAGTCTTGACTACAAACTACAGAGCAACCAAGGCGTCGTTTATCGAACAGCACAGCAGTACGACAGAAGAGGCTGCAGAATCCGCAGTAGTAGCCGCTGTTCAGATTGTTGCTTTTGTCGCGTCTGTTGTTGTGTCCTGTATGCGTGCGCCGGACCCGCAGTAAACAGCTAGGAGTCGCAGGAGGAATCCAGCATATCTAGTTGTGGCAGCTACGAAGAACGAGTACTGCTTTGATGTGTTATGTCTTACATTGTGTATGCGTGTGTGTTTGATGTATGCGATTCCAGCAAAACCTCTCCCCCTGATTTTAATGTCACCCGCTCTTTAAAGCAGATATTAAAAACAACAAAACCGCTAGTACCCGTCACGGGTATGGATAACACTTCATACTCGCCGAAAATTTGGGCCCAGGGCACCCGGGTATCCAGCTGTTCGACGGGCACCCTTAGACGAGCACTCGGCCGCTAAACGCGTACCAGGGTACCCGCCCAACAGGTATTACGTACGAGTGAATACTCTCATCTAGGACCGAGGCGGGATTCGTCGGGCAACAGCTCTCTGTCATAACTATATTCTGTATACTCAGCTGTACGGCGCAGAACAGCCGTGATAATTACAGCACCACTGCTGTAGGATTGACTTTAAATCCTACAAAAAACTTGTTAGATCGACTTCAGAAACAAAACAAGTCGTTGAGCCTGGACACCAAACTGAAGTTTCTTAACACCTGGCGCCCACTGGCTGTACCTCAGATGCCATATCATCTCGTGACTGTTGTTTCGTTGGGAATGGCCGTCGCTACTACGTTTACAGCTTATGCCACAGGTTTGCTCCAAAAATTAAACTATGAAGCATGCGCGATCTATTTTCACCTTGCGACACCCCCGGGATTTCAAGTGACCAACATCCCGCAGGGGAACCTTGTATATATATTGTGTCGAACGTTACTCCATTTATCGTGTACTGTAGTGCACACCAAAATACCGATCCACGAGGCCACCTACAGCAACCGAAGAACTACACCCAGCATCGCCGCAATCAATAACCTGTGTCTTATCATTTAGTTTTGAAACAAAACCGTGACGCATCTCACCACAGGGGTACACACGTTTTCTGCCCCTCCCGACAATTAGACTGATTTGATTATAACTGCTGAAAGCGCAACACGAGGAGCAAACACGAATTATATTATAGATATTTTTCCGGGGAAACTATTTGACAATAAAACTTAGAAACAGGTCAGCTGTGAATTCCTGGAAACTATTGTAAAAAACGGGGGAATAATGGTATTCCCAACGATGATGGGTTAAGGAGCCAGGTCGGCAGGAAATATCTGCCCCACAAGGTGAACAAGTGGCTACTTTTATTGTAGCAAGCCTATTTCATGACCTTCTATAGGTGTATTCTTGAGGAAAAGTAGGCACTTTGCTACAGCAGTAGTAACCAGAAGCCTACCGAGTCGCTGATCGGGAACAATGTCGTATTGTTGTAACAGGTGTGAAATAGAGTGCATATGTGCCAGCCTATTTTTGTACCTCAGTAGCATGGAATACTATTGATGTAAGGGTCTATTCAATTATGTACGTACTGAAAATAATTTACATCAGTTAGTGTTGGTAATCAACTTTCAAAAAGTCAAGTTACTTGATTTTTAGGCATGACGTTTTATAGGCATAATCAAGGCAACTAAGGCCGTGATACATATATATATATTTTTTTAAGTCATGCCTTAAAAATCAACTTTATTTCGGTGATTTTTTCGTGATTATTTGTTTTTTTGGTACTATTTTACTTCATACTTATCATTGCTGTATAGCTGCTTACCTCGGTCATAGCCACCCCGTCAGCATGGTAGAAACAGCGGAGGCCGCCCTGCTCGTCGTCATGAACGACATGGATGGATAGAGGTGTTACACATCGACGAAGCAGCTCCAGGAAACGTCCTTGCAAGTGTGTGCGGCTGTGCGAAGCTTGCCTCGCGCAAACTTGTTCGTTTTGGACAACACCCCCCCCTCACTACTGCCGATTACGGTAGCTGGCGAAGCACTTCCCGACAACAACGGGTTGACTCATGGAACGCGCGTGCCACCTATCCGAGTGCTGCGCGTCAAGTGGGACCTGCTGCCAGCTGCGGTCTTGACTCGTTACATGCCCGCTCTTGCCGACGTCGAGGAGATGGTGTTCAGCGAGAGGCTCAACGACAGGGTGCACGCGGTGGCCTGGCCGGACTCAGTCGTATGTCTTTTTTGTTTTTGTCCATCCCATTTATTATCTTCGCCCTTCTTTTTCTCTCTCCCTCTTAGTCGTAACTCAGATCCGGAGTCAGACTCTTTTCCCCCCTTCCCACTTCGGTACGCGCCTTGGCCTTGTATTTTTATCGCGAGAAGATTCCAGCACTTTCTTCTCTCATCGACTTGCGTCGGATTCCGCCTACCCACGCCACGAAGAAGGCGCTCTCAGCAATTGGTTCCTTTTTATTATTTCAAATAAAGTAAAAATCTCACCACGGTGGTATTCGAACTTGGGTACCAATGCCAGTAGTATTTGAAGCTGACCACTAGTCGACCGGGGCGACCGGCTGTCTGGAGTTCGGTGACTACTTCGAGCAGGAGATCGACGGAGTTCAATGGCCTGCTCGCCTTGAACAACTAATGTTTGGGGGCCTTTTCATTCAAGGGTTGGGGGGGGGCAACGTGGCCGAGTACTGTCAACTTGGTCAGCTGCTGTGGCCTGTGTGCTGTGTGCTGCTTGCTTGGCTACTGGAGGCTTAGGGTGGGCAGCTATGATCGTGGGCTCTAAACGGAGCTCTAAACCACTCCCGGCATGAAAACGCCTTATATTTCTCTACAAAAAATCAACAATAATCAACAAAGAGGCAACTTATTGAGAAAGTGGATTTAATCACGAACTTGCCTAAAAGGCCACTAATCATGATAACCCAATCAACTAAAACCCCCAATGGTCAACAATCAAGTCAACCACTTTTTTAAAGTTGATTACCAAAACTAATATCAGTACAGCCATGGATATGCGGCGAAAAACGAATAGGAACATTAACATTCTACGAAACTATGCGGGGCATCTATAAACTGTTCGAAGTTAAACGTTTGGAAGAGTAGGGTATCTTGAGAACAGTACATAGTACGTAGGAGGGTCACGAGCAAGCATCCGAGGAGCGTTGCTGTGGATCGGTCAGTAGAACCACCAAATTGGAGTACATCTAGCCGTAGCACCGAGCGGGTCAAGGCTGGTTGTGCCCGCCAAGCTCACAACTAACCTTCTCAGCTCTGTCTGAGATGTTCGTTCTTCTTCATTTTGGCCCAAAGAGAAATTATTTGTAATCATCCTTATTTACTTCTGGGAGAGGCTGACGAGCATGCCTAACTGCGGTGGCTCGCGCTACGTCTCTACGCTACTAGCACGTCCACCAAAATGCCACCAGCGCATGCCGTCCGCCAACATGTATTACAACGCAATTTACTGCTGCACAGAATCGATGGCGGCCGGGTAGTTGCAGTAGTTCCTCAGCTGACGTCTAGTCTTGACGCGTGCTACGGTAGAGGTAGTACGTTTTGGCTGAATCGTTTTCTGAACGATCGGGCTCCTTAACCCAAATTCGTCGGACTTTCATTTTTGTGACGAATAATGTTTCAGAGTATTCTTCGGTCGTGATATTTCTCATCCGACAGCACTTTTAGTTTCCGCCAAAATCGTTTTTTCGGTGAGGTATGGTGCTCCTTAAGTGGGGTTCAGACAACCAATGGTGCACCTTTATCGTAGCATGTGTCTCAGTGAAATGGTCTGTCCAAAACATAGTGGTCGCAATTTCCTTATATCGTGCCAACGTGGCCTACGCTTTTCGGTTGTCCCGCGATGCTTCGTGTGGTGTGTTTTTGGAAGGGCTACGAGGAGGGGCCGCCGAACTGCATGGTACTCATGGACGATGGAGAACACCTTACCCCTACCCGCAGCAATATCATCGCAGGCTTCAGGTGGGAAGAAAGCGCGAGGGGACGCTGACGACCGAGGCCTGGCTTGTTGACTGCTGTGGTTTTTTGTGTTTTATTTAGCCTTCGGGGGGACGGGTCTGCGTTTCAGTAGTTTGATGGCGAGGAAAGTATAACACATACTTTAATTCGGGTAACATAGTTGTTGGAACACGGTAAGCGCGTTTATATAATAGGTGCACGTGTGTGGTGCACCAGTCAAGCTTAAAATTTTGTTCCCATCCACACCATTACCGACCCGTCCAAGAACGCCAGAACAAAACCTTCCTGAACCCCCCCCCCCCCCCCCCCCCCCGCATCCTCCTCCTTCCTGGGAAGCACGCTCGCCTCTGCGGCTGCACCCCCCCCACGCCTACCCTCAAACGGTCGAAAGAACCCCGACGCATGCCACGATAGAGGTGTACCATGTTTTTTCTGAGCTCCCCACTTAAGCAGCGTCATACCTCACCGAAAAAATGATTTTTAGAGGGAAAACAAAATGCTGCCGGGTGCCAAATCTCATGACCGAAGTACGTTCTGAAATCTTATTCGTCACAAAAATGAAAGTCCGACGAATATGGGTTAAGGAGCCCGATCGCTCAGAGAACGATTCATCCAAGAAGTGCTACCCCTACCGTAGCAAGCGTCCCCCGCCCCCAACATATCGCCATACAAGCTTCCAAAGAGACCTTGGCCATACTACGGCAGAGGTGGGTGCACCGTGTTGTTTCTGAGTGTAGCAGTCACTTGAGCAGCTCTACACCTTGCGCGAACCTTGCTTCAGTCGAAAGCCTACCCTAGGTGCCGCCCGATGATCAACCTCGTGGCCTTAAGTATAAAACGAAAACAAGTGAGACACAAGAGTGAAATTCAGACGGCTTTGGGTTAAGGAGCCCCGTCATTCAGAAACGATTCCAGCCAAAAAAGGTATACCTTATACCTCTATCGTGGCACGCGTCTAGACACAAGTATATGTCGTGCACTTTCCGTTCAGACATGCACAATGAACGGTGTCTATCTGGCCGTTTCCAAGCACTTTGCTATAATTTGAGGTGGGGTGTTCGGCCCTCTAACGATTAAACAATAATGGTGTCCATCCTGTTCCACGGATAGTACACGGCGTTCGCGAGGGAGGGGGTAAGTGGTATGCTCTCCCTACTCAGCGTATTGCTTGAACTTAGTGCGGCTTACCCTCATCCCCTCCGGAGTGTCGGAATGTGAAACCAACGCAGCGTTGGTCATGAATTGGATTTGTGGGCGCCCTCGACCAAACCGAGTATATATACCGTATTTAAAACACATCCACAGAGTAAGAAAAATTAAACGAAGAAGAACACAGATGAGGGGGCCGGCGGACGAAAACTAGGCAGTGCTTTTCGCAGGATGTCTTGTTTAAATCAGATACCTTATCTACCTGATATGATATCAAACTTTAAACCGCGGTAGGTACGACAGTAAAGCAGATACGAGGACATTATGAACTTAGGAGTAGAGTCAGTTCGTGCCATCTACCCTCTCAAACGCCCCCCCGCGCCCTTCCCACGAAATCCCTGAGCCGAATTCTCTCCTAGTCAGGGTTTTCCAAGCTATGAGACGCGTGCTACGGTAGAGGTAGCGCTTTTCGGCTGATTCGTTTTCTGAACGATCGGGCTTCTAAACCCAATTTCATCGGACATTCATTTTTGTGACGAATAATGTTTCAGAGTATACTTCGGTCATGAGATTTCGCGCATCCGGCAGCACTTTTCGTTTCCTCCAAAATCGTTAATTTCGGTGAGGTATGACGCTCCTTAAGTGAGGAGCTCAGAAACAACAGGGTGAACCTCTATCGTAACATGCGTCATGACACGTGTGTTTCATTAGGCTAACCCATACCTGTATGTTATACTTTCCCAGTGACTGACGAAAATCTGTTTTGTTTTCAGGGTATATATTATTCTTCTCGACCTCTTGTTTCGACAAGAATTCATTTGTTTTTTTTGTGTTTTTGGGGGTGAAAACGGTGTGGGTTGCTTTTGTGTCCGCACCTGACCCCACTGTTGTTTCCCCCTTCTGGTTTGGCAAATGGTGATGCTTGCGCCCGCAGGATGCTCGTCGATGGAGCCAATACTGGAGACTCGCTGTTCATGCACTACGCAGGTAAGCGCACCCCACGGCCACCGGCGCCGACCTTGCTCTGTCGCCCCTTCCGACCCGATGGCCCGGTGCTTGTGTACCTGGTGCCTGATTCACCCTTCTCTCTGAAAGCAAGCAGCTTCTCCGGGTATTCGCCACTCACCGTTGTCATTGAAAACATAAGGGTCGATTTACCTTAAATATTTCAGGTGATGCGTGCGGTATTCGACGATAGAGGGCTAGGGTTGTGTCGGTCAAAAATCATATTCTCTGGCGAAAACCCGGTTACTCAGGTGAATGAACTTCCTAAAACGGCATGCTTTCATATCTCATTCTAGCTTTGCCGTAGTATTTTGGTCGAACACAGCATTCACGATTGGCCGAGACATCATGCCTTCGTGAAAAATGTTCAAATATTGTTTCGAGTGAGGCATATCGAAAACCTCTCACGGACGTGGTGACGCGTGCTGCGGTAGAGGTAGAACGTTTTGGCGGAATTGGTTATTGAACGATTGGGCTCCTTAACCCAAATTCGTCGGACTTTCATCCTTGTGAGGAAATATCCTTCAGACTTTGCTTTGGTCATGAGATTTCTCATCCGGCAGCACCTTTATTTTACTCCATAATCATTCGTTCGGTGAGGTATGACGCTCCTTAAGTGAGGAGCTCAGAAAAAACATGGTGCACCTCTATCCTAGCATGCGTCTGGTAAGCACCCTTCTTGGATGAAAAAAAACAATACTTTCAGTCATCCTTTTTAGTTGGGTTGTTCAGAACATTTGGGTCACCTTGGTTTTCAGAAACCTGACCAGTGCTAGGACAGGGGTAGAGCACGTTTTGCCATCAAAAAATGTTCTGAATTACTTGTGCCCCTTAACCCAAAATCGCGGGAATGTGCCTTCTTTTGGTTTTCGTATATGAAATCTGATCTTTGTTTTCGTACACACCATTTCTAGGCAGCTGGGATTTTGTTCATCGCGCTGCAATTTTGTTTTATTTGTTTCTTCAAATCAGAGTTTTGAGTTCCAAATAGTGTATATCTTCTCCTCACGTTAGAAACGCCAAGAACAGAATGTTGGCGCACCTCTCTACCTTGCCATGTATCAATTTCTGAATTTGGGACGGACGACGAAAATAGTTTCTACGGGTACCTTGTTTCTTTCCTCTTTTGGTTTGATCGTCGGTTGTAGGTCACGGAGGCTCCGTTGAGGATACAAGTGGAGACGAGGTAGACGGCATGGACGAGACTCTGGTACCGGTGGACGCTGACCAGGCGGGGCAAATCACGGACGACGAGATCTTCGAGGAGGTGGGTCACCGTTTGGTCCCGTGTCGTGCTCTTAGTATATTTGTTTTGAGGGCTCCCCAACGGAGGAACTACTCGTAGTATCCAATCTCATTCGGCATGGTTTTAGTTTAGACAAAACAAAAAAACGGTATAGGTACGAACGAATGAGGAATGTAAAGATCATTATTACTCCATTGGCCAATATTCTGATATTGTGCAGATGTTTCTTTCAAAACATTATCCATCGGACTAAGCGTTCACGTTTCCATACTACAACCCGTTTTTAAACGTGGTACAGCTTGAGCTCTTCATCCATGGAAGGAGAGCCCTCAAATTCATTGCAGCACTTGCATATATATACCACCCAGCAGTTCATGCAGAAAGGACACCCTTACGTACAGGGGTGGTTGCTTACAGTACGCGACAGATGTTAGGAATATGATACATATAGAGACGCGTGCTGCGATAGATGCCACACGTTTTGGCTGAAATGCTTTCTGAATGATCGGGCTGCTTTAACCTAAACTTTGTCGGACTTGCATCCTTGTGTTGCAATATTTGACGAATGCTACGATAGAGGTGCACCGTGTTTTGTCTGAGCTCCTCACCTAAGGAGCTCCATACCTCACCAGAAAAACAATTTCGGAGGAAAATAGAAGTTCCAACCGGTCAACCATCCCATGAGCTAGGTATGCAATGGAAAATATGGCAATAACAAAAATGCACGTCCTGCGATTTTGGGTTAAGGAGCCCGATTACTCAGAAAATATTTCACCAAAAAACGCTACCTCTATCATAGCACGCGTCATTTTTCCTATTAGACTCAGGTCATGAGATTATTCGGGGCGTCCCGAAACGTAATTTTCGACACCTGACGATCTAACTTTTTCAGAACGGAAAAACAATCGGAGCACTGTGATCGCTGGACGATTTAGCACAAAACAACTCTTTTATCTATTTTTTCCCAAAACCCGATCACTTGGTTTTAAAGACCCCCCCCTCGCGGGAGGGGGCGTCTTTAAAACCAAGTGATCAGTTTTTGGATAATTTCAGAAACAAAAAAAAATGTGCTAAACCGTCTAGCGATCACAGTGCTCTGATTGTTTTTCCATTCTGACTATTGTAGATAGTTAGGTGTCGAAACTTACTTTTCGGACGCCCTCGGTCGGGTAGCAATTTGTTTTTCCTCCGAAATCTATTTATCGGCGACATATGGAGCTCTTCAAGTTAGGAGCTCATGAAAAACATGCTGCACCTTTATCGTAGCATGAGTCGAAAATAATTGGAGACTGAGATTTGGGGGGTGGGGATAAGGATGTGACCTCTCTCTTTGTGCTGAAACCAGTGTGGAACACACTCAGTCTTACATAAGAATCTCAGTCTGGATACAAATAGGAGATTCGTTACACCTGGGTCGCGTACTGTATTTTCTTGGCCCCTCACATGAGGAATAGTTTTTTTTTGTTCACTCGACGAAACCAAGCCAACTTCTCGAATAAAGTTTGCTTCGCCCAACAAACTCGACCAACATGTCTATGCGCTTGTCCTGAAGACTATGCGCGCTTGTCCTGAAGAGACCATACTATTACGGGGGACGGTCCACCGTAGTAAATAGCATCTACCGTGCACATACAACCCGATACATTTCCATATTTTTACTTACAATATGAAGCACCATTTATTGCCGTCCTCCGCAGTAGTGACAGGCATCATGTTGACAGGTAGTTTGTTCGCTGAAGGAGCCAAAACTAGCCAGAACATGTTGACAAGCTTCCGTGGTGGTTTTGATTTTTGTTTTTGTCACCGTTAAGTCTAGGGTATCCCGTCTTTATCGGCTTTCAAAATATTATGTAAGCGGCATTAGTGAAACAAACACAAGCTCAACGGATATCGCCCAACAGATGTTGACCACGGTCTCTCTCTCTCAACCGCAAAACCGCCCGACCCACCCACCCCACTACACCCATCATGGCTCGCTGCCCGTACGTCGTGCATCGCGTACGAATCACAAACGAGTATTCTAAAAAACAATAATACCGTACGTACACGATGTGAACTGCCCTGCCCTGCCCTGCCCTGCCCTGCAGCTGGTGCTACCCCTGGTCGAGGGAGTTACCCTCACGGTTGTCATGGACTCCTGCCACAGTGGATCGGTCTTGGACCTTCCGTACGAGATCAAGGCGGACAAGGGTACCATTGCCGCCATCGAGTCCGGCAAGAAACTGTCTATCATCGGCTCAAACCCGAAGATTAACAAGGTCGGATCAGATTGTCGGTTGGGTTGGTTTGGATTGGGTTAGGTTGGGTTAGGTTGGGTTGGGTTGGGTTGGGTTGGGTTGTTTTGGGCTTTGGTTGTGTCGTATTGGATTTGGGTGAAAATGTTGGGTTAGGTTGCGACACTTGATGGTGGGTTCAGTTAGTAGGTAAGTGGGTTATTTAACGGGTGGTTGGTAAGGTGGGTGCTTCGGATGTGTTAAAAGGTGTGTGCTGCTTAGTTGGGTTGATTGGTGGTGATTTTCACGTGTGTGGGGCGTTCAACTATTCGGATCCAGCGTGGGGTTGGTGGAGTCCGGTGTCTTAAATGGTTTGGCCAGGTGGATTAGGGATGGTGGACCGGTGGATGGGTTGTGTACGGGTTGTTGGTGTGATCGTCTGGGTCGGTTAGTCTGTCTGAATGATTGGGTAGGAAAGTGGTGGTAAGCGGACGTGGGTGGGTGACACGGGTCGGGGTTGGGTGCCTGGGTAGGTACGGGTGCTTGAGAGAGTGGGTGGTTTTTCTAAGCGGTATGATGCAGGTTAGGTCCGGCATTTCCATGTCCAATGGTGCAGTGGTAATACGTGGCCGCCCAATTTGACATATATCTCCCAGTCGGCAGCCTTCTGGACGAAGGCGTTGTCACACGTGGCTGACGCGTGTTAAGATAGAGTATCTTCAGGCTGAAATAGCTTTCGAATGAGCCGGCTCCTCAGCCTAAGATCGTCCGACTTCCATTCTTGTGTTGCAATATTGCTCATTTTGTGTTTAGGTAGTGGTTATGGTCATCAGGTAGCAGTATCCTCTCTCTTACGATTCGTATAGAGCTCTTCAATTCAGGAGCTTCATTAAAAACCATGGGGCACTTCTACCGTAGCTTGGGCCGGCTTCCCTTCCATCCCCCGGTACATAGTTTCATTTCGGTCGATATTGACACACCCCACCCTTTCGCCCTGTTTTTCGTTGAAATTTGCCCCCTAACAGTTGATCTTGTTCGGAAAAGATATTTACGACGCATACAAGACGTCGAGGGAGGAAGAGGCCGAGCGCATACACGTTGAAAATGTTGCCTTTTCTCACTAGGGTGGAGACGAGATATAAGATCGAAAAAGAACGACGCTGCGCAAGCTGGGCAACATGTCCAAGATGTTGATATCGTACGTAAGGCGAGGAGGGAGAGAGGAGGACGCTTGAGGAAGTTTCCTACCGCACTGGAAAATGACGAGCGAAGGATCATTGTTTTTAACTGGTTCTACTTCAGAAAGGAAAAACAAATTTTAATGCTAAAACGCCGACGAGAGTGTGACTGAGGCCTGGTCCCCCTCCAGCGGCGAAACGCGTAGAGGAGTGGCGGTATAAGTAGTAGCAGTAGGAGTTAGTAGTAGTGGTAATAGTAGTAGTAGTAGTAGTAGTAGTAGGAGTAGTAGTAGTAGTAGTAGTAGTAGTGGTAGTAGAAGTGGTCGTAGTAGCTGTAGTAGTTCACCACTGAACTCGCTCACGGTTCGGCTCCTTCTGATGGAAGACATATATAAACATATATAAATACCATGAGAGCTTTGCGATCCCGAGTCGGTCGTTAGCTATGATTGGACCGTAATTCACCTTTCTTCTTCGTGACGAACGGCCCAACTTTCGACAGGCAGCTCTTCTGACTACTGCTTGCCGTAGCTTTAATTAGCTTCTTAATTTGTTTTTTTGGCTGAGTGACAGCAGCACGACTACAAGTCCGTACTTTCCTTTGTCAGCAACAGAGACGGCCGAACGTTCGATAGGCAACTCTTCGCACTGCTGCGATAGCGCATGTATAAGTAACGTGGCTGCGGGCGTGGGGGCTACGTGCAGCAACAGCAGCAGTGACGGGCGGTATAGCAGCGGGTGCTTTGGTGCGCAACCATCATGACGTAGTTGCTCGATAGCCGGCATTTGAACAGCACCACCTCGGAGAGGCACCTACATACAGACTATCTGTCGGAGAGGTCATTTATAGCTGCACAACCGGCATTTGGTGAGCGTAGAGAGATATACCATCATACAGGCTATCAAGCATAGCTCATGGCGTACTGCTGCTGCTGTACTACAGCACTGCTGCTGCTGTACTGCTGCTACTACTGCTGCTGTTCTCCTGCGGGCTATGTTTCAGTATCTGCCTTGACGTGCGAACGCGGCATCTACTACTTACGTTTTTTTTGTAAGCAATGGCAGACAGACAGCAGGACGTATGCTTACTTTCAAGCAAATCAACGCAAGACAGACTATCACAGGAAAACAAGAGCATGGGGGCAAGGAGCAGGGTCCTACCCTGGTGCTCTGCTCTCCCTGTGCCTGCTGCTGCTTGCTCCTACTGCTGCTGCAGCTGCAGCTGCTGCTGCTGCTGCTGCTGCTCCCATGTGCTGTTGTACGAGTGTTTTTGTCTGTCCGTACAGAGTAGCTAGCTTTGTTAAACTGCCACGTACGACATGTAAAAAACTAAAAACATTTTGTTCCTGACCCATATCATACATATCGCCGCTTCCAATATTCTAAGAAGGATATCTGAAACATCATTTGTACACCCAGCAGGAAAAGATTGCTGTTTTTCGCACTTCCCGACTCTGCGCAAGAGGCACGCGTTTTTCAGGAATTTCACAGAAAATCCTCTGTATAATATTGCTCCTAGAAAGTAAACAAAAGTCGTACCCATACAAAAAAAGGGTTCTGAGGTACGAGTACCATACAATACGTACACCGCCCCTATGTACGAGGGAAGAGTGTCTTCGTTGTGTCTTAGGGTCTGATGAAAAAAGCAGGTATACATTGTCGACTCGTCCCTGGACCGGCATAGACCGCAGTATATGGGTTGCCGCTCTGTATTGTTTGTTGCTACTGCT
Organism: Saccharina japonica; assembly: GCA_008828725.1. NCBI lineage: Eukaryota > Phaeophyceae > Laminariales > Laminariaceae > Saccharina > Saccharina japonica. Next base: position 136,370 of record MEHQ01004394.1, read on the forward strand.
CTGTTATTGCCAAAGTACTGCGTACGGGGGGGGGGGGGGGGGGGTGTGGTGTCGATAACTTTTTTTTTTGTGCGCCCTTGCGTACACAGGTAAAAAACACGAAAATAAAAAAGGCCAGTTTTGGAGCCCTTCGCAATGTTGTGAAGAACACCCCTGCCAAATTTCGTTTTCAAACTCTCAAAAACCAGCGTGCAAAGTTGCGAAGATGGAATCTTATGTTTCTTCCTGGGACCAGCTCGTACGCTTTATTCATACGGTGCACGGCAGACACAAAAAAAACGTCTTGTACGGTTGTTCCTGCGTACATAGAGTGGAACCACACCGTAGCAAATACGTTCAACGGGGAACCGCGCCGCACCGAACCGTAATCTTTCTCATTCTTAACACGGCACGTGCCTGAACCTTTGGGTTTCCGATTTGTGGAAACCGTACCTTGCACGAACGAAAACTAATAGCCGTACCGCAAAAAAACTTGCTTGGCGCCGTTGGTACAATGTACTGCGGTGATTCGCATCGCTAGTTAGTGAATACTATCGTGAGACTGGTGTTTTATGGTCGTGGGTGGTGTTGATGGGACTGGCAGGGTTCAGTAGGCGGCTCGCTCGCTGTGCTCGTCCTCGACGACGAAAGAGCATTCCACTTCCTACAGGTGGGCACCGGGTGGTGTGCTCGCAAACCAAATCTGGAAAAGAGGCGTTATTTTCCAAAACGATAAAACCATGTAACCGGCTTTTTTCGGCCGGTTTTGACCGGTAAACCGAAAAAACAGTTTAGCTGGTCTAGGAACCGTAAAACATTAATAATGCGGAAAGCCATGGGTGGTGTTTCTTTGATGTGCACCCTTGTTGCGTACTCTTCGGGTACGTGATTCATTTGGTTCGCCAATGCACAATGCAGCTCTTGGAAGTAGAATACCATGCGTATTGATCTTTATAAACTATAAATATATTATCTAGAAAATGGGAAAGCACGACGCGTCACTTGTTAGCGAATCAACTACATTAATGACCCGCACACTCTTACGTTCCCGAAGCCACAAACCATCAGGGCTACGTAGCGTTGCGCGATGAGTACAGGCAACAACAGCCACCCTGCTCGTTAATCTACGTATATAATGTAACTAAAGCGGGTCTTTTTCGTGTATATGCTTTATTGCCGGTTTTCCGGTTTCATTGATGTTATTATCCGGTCACAAGGGCGCCCCCTTCGGGCAAGACTTGTAACATGTAAAACACAACGTTTGTTTTTTTCACTTGAAATACTTTTTGTAATTAAAATTTCTACTTTTTCATGACCCCGTACGGAAAACGATATTTTTCCAGTTGCAAGGCTCAGCCTTCTTCCTGGTGAGAATGCTTAAGAGAGCGTAGGTCATGGTCAACAGTTGTGTCTCAGGAAGCGTATCGATCAGACGCCTTTTTCAAGACGAAAAGGGCCTCTTACTCAACGACTGCCCATATCCCAGGCATCCAAAGACGAATTTGAAAAATGGCAGTTCCTTCGGCTGCTGATACTGTTTTAACTCGGATTTTCGACGAGGACGCCGACCACCAATAGATGAAGCCACTTGGGCCTCTAGTTCGACAGTCCGTAGCGTCCAACGTGGTGTAGATACCAAACAGGAGCTCCGAAACGATGAAATAAAGCTCTTGGTGAGGAGCACGTTCGTTTCGTGATGCAAACACAGCAGCAATGCCTGCCCTCCCTTGCAGATCCAAGAGCCCCAACACCTCCTAGGGGCAATAACGAACAAGCTACGTATACGTTGGTCATAAAGAGGTCTCTGAGCATTAGAACTGGAGCTATGCCGTGTTGCGTAAGGAGTACTGATATGGTGGTATTATACCAGAAATAGTATTGCTGCTGCAAAGACGAAACATACACATTGTTTCCCGATAATCAAGCATGCCTTTTTTTTATGATCGAACGGGCCCCTTTAACTGGGACCTAAAAAGCCTACGTTGTTTTCGTTTTTTCAACCGGCCAATCACATACGCTTGCCAGATTTACAGAGACCGGTTACACCGTTTTCTTTGTTATTCGGTGGCCATCTCTAGTTGTGACCAACCAGGCCAACACGCCCAACCCAGCCATGATACAAGGTTCTGCGCTGACACGCATCGCTCAACAGTGAATACGATCCCAAGACTGCTTGTTGCAACACGGCAGTAAACAAGTTGAGTTCGTAGAAGCCGAAGAAGTAGCCTAATTTTGCAGATATAATCCCTTTAGTGCTGCAGTCCCAAATAGGAGATACAGCAGTTTATACTAGTACTCATCATATTTTTTGTTGTGGCGGTTCGACGATGCGACAGCAGTTCTTCTCATCACACACTCTTTATTTTCCATCCTATTCATTATCTTCGCCCTTCCATTCTCCCTCTCTCTTTAGTCGTAACTCAGATCCGGGGTCACTAAATAGGCTTTTCTCCTCCCTCCCCACTACGGTACTTGACTTTCATTTTGTCGCTAGAATATTTTAGCGCTTCTTTCCCTCGTCGACTCTCCTCGTCGAATTGTGCCTACCCACGCGATAATAGGCGCTCTCGATAGTTGGCGTCATTTGATAATAAAAATATCCAACGAGGACTCGAGCCCCCTGACATCAACGCTAGCAAGCTTTGTGGTTATCTTCGAGACCACCGGGGCGACCATTTTAGGATCGTGTAGGTACCCGAGAGGTGTTCAGAACCTGATAATTCAGAACTAGTTTGAGGCTGAGATTTTGGGGGGAAATAATAAATAAAAAGAGTGACCTCTTTTTCAATAAAAATTGTGTCGGAACACATCCAGCGGACTTACATACAAATTCCACACTGGCCAAACACAAGATATTTTCAACATCTGTCGCGGACTACGAGTACGATAATACTGTATACTGTATATCGCTGACGCCAAACTGACCTTGGTGCTTACGAAGTCCAGGCTTCCTCCGTATGCGCGGAAGTCGATGTACTTATCAATCGTGCTCAAAAGGCGCAGTTCGTCGGCATCGCCCCCTGCGGAGGTGCCGTACACCTAGAGCAGTAGCCATCGAAGGACAAGGAGGGGGGGAGCGACAGGAGCGATAGCGGTTTTTCACATCTTAGGGGAACATAAACAATCAATGTCCGGTTAGGACCCTCTCAACGAGGGCCACGGAGGAGCAGCAGGCATCAGCGAGCTGAATGATTACATACGCCAACAATCTAGTACCGCGTGGTATTCACGAGGATCTACTCCCACCCCCTTACCACGCACGATCGGAACACCACACGCACATCAGTCAAGGACGGAAACATGTCTTTTGAGCCTATTTTTTCGACCTCGCAGGTCAGAAGGAAGTATAATATATACCAGTAGACGTTAATAAATGTTTCAGAAAGTGTATCATATGTACATATTATAAGTATATAATATATACCTGGTACATACATCAAGTCCGCGCTATCGGAGTATGTATGTAGTATGTATCATATCACACACAGCTTGTTTCGGCGACATCGTTCATGTTTTGAACTTAGGTAAATATAGCTGGTACGTAGACGTACGAGGTATGTATGATATGTACTGTGTACGATGGGAGGGAGTATCTACCAGGGCCTTAATTAGCTGTTGCGCGGGCACAATATTTGGGTCAAAATACCCATGTACTTTGTGTACCATGGGAGTATATACCAGAGCCTTAGTTGGCTGTTTGCGCGGGCACAATATTTGGGTCAAAATACCCGTTTTGCGCAACAGTCGACGCGAGGCTGGTTTCGCAACGCGCGATTTTGGGCGTGCAAAATAAAACGTCGCAGGCGTGGTTTTTTGTTGCGCGTTTTATTTTCGCCAGAGGCAAGGAAAATATATATATTTTTTTTAATCTAAATCGCCTCGGCGATTTTTTCCCCCAGACGTTTTTTTTTCTACGCCGTTTTTTTTTTTTTTTTAATCCCATTTATTATCTTCGCACTTCCGTCTTTCTCCCTCCCTCGTCGTAACTCAGATCCGGGGTCACAAAGTAGGCTCCTCTCCCTCCTCCCCCACTACGGTTCATGCTTTTCATTTTCATCGCGAGAAGATTTCAGCACTTTCTTCCCTCGTCAACTCTCGTCGAATTTTGCTTACCTACGCTATAATATGCGCTCTCGACAGTAGGTGTCATTTGATAATAAAAACCTCCAAAGGGGATAATTGAACCCTCGACATCCGGCCCAAAAGGCTTTGTGGCTACCGGTTAGACCACCGGGGCGACCGGTGCGGACTTTATGTTGAAGCACCTTTTGTCCGATTGGCCGTAGTTGGAACCCCTTTTCCTTTTCGCCATGTGTGTGTTTCCTTCACATCAAACCGTCCTTTCTACCTGTCGACATCCAGCACACCCAGTGTCTGGCGATTCTTCATCCTTGAGAGATACGTGGTACCAGTTATTTTTATTTTGTATTTTTTTTACATCCCATTCATTATCTTCGCATTTCCTTCCGTCTTTGTCCCTCTCTAGTCGTAACTCTGATCCGGGGTCACGAAGCAGGCTCCTCTCCCTCTTCCCCCACTACGGTTCTTGCCTTGGTTTTTATCGCGCAGAGGGTTCAGCCTTCCCAACGCTCGTCGATTTTCATCGAATTTGCTAACTCACGCTCTCGCGCTTTCGGCTAGTCAAGATATTATGTGCGAGAAAAAGTGCCTAAGAGCATGCACTCGGCGGGGCTCGAACTCGCTTTCTTGACGCTTACAGGCTTCGTGGTCACCTGCTAGCCCACCGGGGCGACCGTATGTATTCACAAAACTACGACACAAAGATAATAAGCTGCAAATCAGTAGTCAGGAGAGACAATGAAATGCCATATTATACCTATACGACAGACCCACGACCTACCCCGCTAGCAATCCATCTGCGTGAAAGCGAAAAGAAGGGAAGAAAACATACCTGGTATCAACAAACAAAAACGATAACAAAAACTAAAACGATAACAAAAGACAACAAGTGAAAGAAAGTGTCGCGCTTCTGCCGGAGCAGATGAGACAGAAAATAGTCCAAAAACAAATATTATTAATAGGCACCTTTATTATTTTCGCTGTGGGCTGTTTTTGTTTTCGACACCTACTTTTATTCGCTGTATGTGCGTAACCGAAAAAAAAAATGAAAGGCGTTTTACTTGTTTTTCAGGCGTAACGTCGCGCATATTATTCTCCCTCTTTCGCTAAATTACTTGTTGTTGTTGTTGTTGTTGTTGTTGTTGTTATCTTCACATTAAGCTCGTTTCAGTTGCTAATCCCTATAGTCTGATCTAGCAAGATCACGGCCCGTGGTCACAAAAGTGCTAGAGCCATCAGATAATCCTAAAGAACACGTACACTTAGCAGGGAAAGGATACCCAAGTCCGAAGAGGTACACCTCAAATCCCTACAGCATGTTATGCGTGTCCAAACCTGAACTACACGCCCGCAATCTCCATTCGACTACAGCAGCATCGTCCCCCCCCCCCCCCCCCCCCCCCCCCCCCTCCCACTCTTTACCAATGAATTTGCCGACTACAGCGTAACTACTGTCTGAAGTGCTGTCTGTACAAAAACACACCGTAGGCGTGGGAACAAGATGGAGCACGCAGCTGCTGTCTGAAGTGCTGCCGGAATGACAGTCCGCGGGCACACAGTGAAAAAGGACAGCCAACCAAAGCCATCACGTCAATTGGCAGTTGCCCGAATCTATCCTGAACGTCTGTGTTAGGCACAGCATTATAAACATCGACAATGATTAGGAATCGTTCCACATTGAAGGGGTCTTCCACGATCATTAATCCCCACTATTAATAGCTCAAGTAGTTGATTAATTGATTTCATCCCTCGGTCGCCCCGATGGTCTAGAGGTAACCTCGAACGCTTCTGAACGTTGATGTCTGGAGTTCGAATCTCACGTGGGTCGGACTTTTGAGTTTATTCGCAAAAATAAATAAAAAACGGAATCAACTGCTGAGAGCGCCAATTAATAGTAGCGTGGGTAGGCACAATTCGATGCGAGTCGACGAGGGAAGAAAGTGCTGAAGTCTTCTCGCGATAAAAATGCAAGGCAAGAACCGTAGTGGGGGAGGAGGGAGAGGAGCCTACTTTGTGACCCCGGATCTGAGTTACGCCTAGGGAAGAGAGAGAAAGGAAGGGCGAAAATAATAAATGGGATGGACAAAAAAAATAAAAATAAATAAATAAAATAAAAAAATCTACCCCCATCCAGCCCCATCCGCACTATCATTATATTTGGTAGGGACAATGGAAAGACCCCAAACACATGAAATATCAACATACATGACGAACTCCACCCCGTTAAGCATTAGGAACTGCTGTCATCGAGTAATATTCGTACTCCGCCCGGGGGGCGATACAGACGCTGTATTATGTGTTTTTTGCGCTGCGCGCAACACACATTGCGTCCCCTGCGGAGGTGGTGCGTGCAACAGAAGCCGAACCAATAATTAAGGCCCTGGTATGTACATCTTCAAAGGACGTCAGAATACCTGCCCGAGCTACGTTGCCCTCGGGGTCGCACGCAGTGAATAAATGACTCACACGTCCCACTTGCTTTGGAGGAACCTATGTGTGTGTGTGTGTTCTTCACATTAAACCTTCCTTTCTACCCGTCGACATCCAGCACACCCATGGTCCATCCGGGACATTATTTCCATTCACGTTTTATACTATACCGAGTTCAAAAGATAAAGTTGAACATTGAAAATTGTAAATTCGTGATCGCAAAGACAAGACGAATCGATGCGGAGATTTTGAACGAAAACAAAATTTCACACTAATAACAAGTAATTATGCAACACAGCATCAAGAAAAAAAACACGAAGACCGGCCAAAATTGGACAAAATCAGTCGCTTTGGGATAAATCCTCAATTTCTAACGAACTTTTTCTTTCCAGGAAAAACTAAAAAAAAGCCCTGCGCGTATGGCTTCGATCCATCGTTTGCCGCCCTCTAAAATAAAATTCCACACAAAATTATTTAATCTAAACTTGAACAAAACGACCTCCAAAATCCGCATTTTTGCCGATATCTCCGTCAGTTTATCGATTTGTTTTAAACAGAAAAAAAGCCCAGGCGCTAATGTGACGAGCTAGCTAAATACGCAGTCTAAATATTGTGTGGCAACATTACAATCTACCTAAGCTTGGACCAGAAATTCACGTTTTTTGCAAACATCAGGCCAAATAATAATAATTAAAAAAAAATCGACGTGTTATTATCTCCGTCTCGAGAGGGCCGTTTAAAGGGTATCTCTGTTTTTTTCAACAACCTTCCCATACCCGAGATAAGTGTTCCTTGGTGATGGGGGAATTTCGGATATTTGGAGCCGGACGGACTATACGTACATGTCATAGGAGGCATAACACGTACGCACAAGCTCTAGGTCTATACGGTTAGTATCTACCAGGATATAGGGTAGGCAATTAAGCACCATGTAACCGCATCATTGTAGAATACAACCCCCAGTCACAACCTACACATAGATTGAGCACCGGACACCAAATAAGAAACATAACACCAAATAAGAAACAGAAAATCAGGCCAAGGCTGGATTTCGTATTTGAGAGAGGGCGCTTTCTACACTACTTTCAAGATAACGACTCCTGAATTTCTTATTTTCCTCCAGATCTCAGCCTGTCTTGCTTGTTAGCCTGTTTCTTATTAGGTGTCCGGTACTGCTGTACTCCCTCAGCCTTCAGCAGCCTAGAGACGATACCATGTGCCAGCAGGGCCCTGGAGATGATTATTTGCGCAGTGTTTCAATTTTCGATCCAATGCCTGCTTTGATGATGATTTCACTTTGCAAAAAGGAGAAACCGCGACGAACACGGACAACACACCTGCTTCACACTTACATGGGCCCCACTTACATATATAGATACTAATGGGTCCTTCAGGGCTGCACTCCCGGCTAGGTGACAAACTACTTGGAATACGAGTGAAATGTGAGTTATTTGATAAGAGAGCGGGTTTGAAGAATCAACGAGTACGCGCAAGAATCAGCGACTGCTTTTTTGTAGGGAGGACTTGGGGAGGAAGATAAGTTTTTGTGTGCGAACTGTGATCCAAAACAACAGGGACACGGCATTTCATGTGAAGAATACACACACTAATGAGTGGTGCATACGAAACCAGCGCAACATGGTCGGTTCTACTTCCTAAAACGTGGCGCGCAAATGGATGCTTCCCGTATGCATGCATACGGGTGTTGACCAAACAAACCAAACGTGAAGATGGTTGTCATTTGCTTCGTTGCTTCGTCGTCAACGCTATGAATAGTTCGAAAAACACAAATTTCACTTTTTCCTCTGGTACGTTCGTACGATTTTTACTTGCTTTTATTTATGTTTCTCCATCCCATTAAATTATCTTCGCACTTCTGTCTTTCTCTCTCCCTATTAATAGTCGTGATTCAGATCCGGGGTCACAAAGTAGGCTCCTCTCGCTCCTTCCCCACCACAGTTCTTGCCTTGATTTTTATCGCGCAGAGGTTTCAGCCTACCCAACGCTCGTCGGTCTTCATCGAGTTTTTACTAACTCACGGTCTCGCGCTTTCCGCTAGTCAAGATGTTTTTGGCAGAAAAAGTCCCTACGAGCATGCACTCGGGGGGGCTCGAACTCACGATCTTGACGCTAACAAGTTTCGTGATCACCTGCTAGCCCACCGGGGCGACCGGCTAACGTGTGTTTTGGGTTTGTCGAGATCACCCCGTTACTACTAGGAATACTGTACATTCCAACCCCAAAGGAACTCAGTGCACCTATTCAGTGAGTGGTGTCCATTGTGGTGCTTCATCCTATTGATTGTGTAGATATATGGTATATACCGCAGTGTGTGAGGCCGCGAGACAAGACAACAACAAACTAAACGTATCGCAAATAAGTCAAGCGACGGCGTACGTACGTACGTACGACCTCCCAAGCAAGAGGTTCCCAAGCTCTGAACGAAGTAAAAACACGAGTTGGTATGTACCGTACACGCAATAGAAACACGTCAGACAAAACAATCGAGAAGAAGTACTACGGAATCCCGAACATAAGACACAATACGAATTACACAAATAAGCTCTACACACACACGAGGGGAAACCAAGAACCAACCCAAACGCGAAATACGACGACATATGATTAGGGTACCAAGAATGTACCGGACATATTTTCAGTACCTGGTAACGTTTTTCCCCCTTAACGATTACATTATAGTCGATTAGGTACCGGTACGTGTGCAGTAAATATAAACAACAGCAGCAACGTGCACCGTATACGAATCTGATACCAGGTACCAGGTTTGCGTCTGAGTTCCCTTCGTCGCGGCCCTTGGCAGTTGGCAGAGCAAATACTGCAAGTGTGTGTACGTATACTGTATGTCGGGAATACAATCCAGCGTATGCCCCATGCACGGCCAGAAATTCGCGTGTTCTAGGCAAGCACTGCCCCATTGACGTAGCTCCAAAGTGTTTCCTTCTTTGGCACGCACTTATCGTGTGTGCACACACAGGCTACGGCCGTGTGTTTATATTATCTAAGGTGTAATGTGTATCATGTGTCTGCGAATCGACCCAAGGAAAGCTCACCTCTAGAGTAATGCCGTCTTCGATCGACAGGTCCTGCGTGAGAAGCCATGTGCCCGTCGCGATGTCGCTTGGGTTGCCACTTGCCGGGTCCACCGCGACCAGTGGGGCGGAGCCGTCCAGGTACTGCCAGATCTCTGTGAGCGTGGTGCAGCCGCCTCGAGTGCCGTCTGCAGACTCTACGAACAACTGTTCCGTTTCCTCCGAGTATCGGATCGACACCGCCTTGGTCGAGTCGCACTGTGGCTTTGCTATAGGAGCGTTCGGCGAAGGGGTGTTGCCTTCAACCGCGGCTTGCCTGGCTACCAGGACGACCATGACCGCAGCCATTCGAAGCCTTGTCATAATAACTGTCTCGGCTATGCCACACCTCTGGTCACTGGCTAGGTCACTTGCTGCTGTGTCTGATATTTCTTGCTGGGGATTCAAGGTCAGGGCTTGCGTTGATGTGCGATGGGAAAAAGTTGTGTGTGTGATGTGCGTGCAGTAGTAGTGCGTGTGGAGCGTAAGTAGTGTGGCAGCAAAAAACAAAAAAAGATGCATTATTAGTGGAAGCCGACTATTGATACTAATCGTAAAATGCATTATTTTAGTGGAAGCCGACTATTGATACTAATCGTATTGCATATTCGCGGAGTATTCTCAACGGAGAATAGTCGGAACAACCATCGTCGACGAAAAAAAAAATCCCGTGGCTGTTCTCCTCGTATACCGGCAGTCGTAACCAAACTGAAAAAACCAATGACCCGCCGCATGATATCACGCGCACAACAGCGGTATTATACATTTAAGTGAACAGCCGATGTTCCTTCCTGATAATTGCCTTTCCGATGAGAATGAAAATCGGGTTTTAGATTTTAGTACTTTGTTGTTGTCCAAGAGTTGTACGTATTTCGCTCACAATCAAAATTTAACTTATAGTAGAAAAAATTTTCCTCGATGGGAGGTATCGATCCACGAAAACAAAAATCGAAATCAACCTTGACAGGCTCGTAAAACAGAGGGCGGGGTACCTCGCCCGTAAATCCTGATTTTCTTAGATTTTCGATATGTTGAGTCTGCCGAGTGTGATTTTGGTTTTTGTTTTGTCGTCGACGGCGGTCGCAACTGACAATAGTTTATAGACTACATTTTAAATTTTGACTGTGAGGCAAGCTTGTGTGAGGGAAGTATGTATTCCACAAGTTAAAACCCCGTATTTTCGGTTTTCATTATCATCTGAAAGGCAATTCTCAATTAGAAAAATCGGCTGCTATTTAATAGTTGTCAATTTGAGTACGTACGTATGAATATAACGTATTGCTACGGAATGGAATTCAACCATTTCGTCGTATTTTCGTGACCACAGCACTGGCATCTCTCTAGGATGAAGAATCGGCACGGACACTGTGTGTGTGTGTGTGTGTGTGTGTGTGTGTGTGTGTGTTCTTCACATTAAACCTTCCTTTCTACCCGTCGACATCCATCCATGGTGTGTGTGTGTGTGTTCTTCACATTAAACCTTCCTTTCTACCCGTCGACATCCAGCACACCCAGTGTCCGTGCCGATTCATCATCCTAAAAAGGTACCAGTTCTGTGGTCACAAAACTACGACACAGAGATACTACACTCAGTGCAGTAAGCAGAGCAGACAATGCAATGCCATATGCGACAGGCAAGACCTACCCTGCTAGCAATCCAGGTGCATGCAAGAGAAAAAAAAGAGAAAAGAAAGAAAAAAGCGAAAAGGAAAAATAATAGAAAGTAAACATACTGAAGCAAATCAACAATCAAGCAACTAAACAAACGCATGACAAAATGAAAAGGAAAAAAAAAAAAAAAAAAAAATGGTGTGCTGGATGTCGACGGGTACGTATGAAAGGACGGTTTAATATTCAATGTGAAGAACCCACATTAACATAAAATGAATAGTCAGCGCGTTCGCCGCGCCATGCAGTCAGCCATGGGTCATGACGTATCATATGTATACAGTGATGTGAACCGAAAATGGAAATGGACTCGGTCGGTTTTTCGGTTTGTCACTGAAAAGTCGGTCGGTTTCGGTCGGTTTTTTTATTTTAAACCGAAAAAAAACGAAGCCGAAACCGAACATTTTCGGTCGGTTTTTCGGTCGGTTTCCCGACTAAACTAGCCAATTGGTCCACATTTCGAAGGGTCCGGCGCGCATGTGTTTGCATAATGTGACAAGATGAGATCGTGGTGTGGTGTCAAGTGGCCTTCCTGCAGTACCTGCGTCTGCTGCGCCACACACGGTACAGGCCGACATGCATATTTATAATCTGCAGCCGACAATAATAGCTACACCCCGGCAAATGTAACAGCAGTTGCTACGTACAATAAAAAACAGTAGGATATTATTATACGAGGGCACTGCTGATGTGTAGTCTAGATGCCATGTATGATGTAATGATAGATGATAGATACATCTTGCAGCGTACAGCTAACACCATCAAGAACGCTAGGTTGCTGAAGGGGGGGCTGTAAGTACCCGCCTCTGCCTCCGGCTCAAGGTCAGAGTCAGCACTGCCGCCTGAACCGGAGATGATTATCCTTCGCAGTCTCGCGACGCACTGCTGTACCGCTGTACCCTGTGCCCTGTGCGGCTGTTGTTGTCGCTGCTGGAGCGGGCTGTGTGCTATGTGCTGTGTGCTGTGTGTCCATGTCTATTCACAACGGAGTTCCCATGTAGATATGTAGGCGTTATTGATTTTCGGGACAGGAAAAAAAAAACCGACCGAAAAAAAACGAGTCGGTTTTTCGGTTTCGTTTTTTTTCGGCAACCGAAAAGCCGACAAATAAAAGTCGGTTTTCGGTTTGGAAAAACCGAAATAAACCGACCGAAAAACCCGACTTTCGTTTGTCGGTTCACATCATCACTGTATGTATACAACATGTATACCTACTACTGTAGAGGTGGTCACCGGTAAACAATATAACGGTTTAAACACGTTTTTGGAAACCCCGCAGGCGTGTACGACTAAACAGTAAAAAAAAACAAACACACGTTTAGTTCGCCGGTTGGAACCGGTTAACCGAAAAGCGCGTAAAAGCGCGGGGAAAAACGGATAAAACCGATAAAACGGTTTAAACCGGTAGCACAGGACAAATTCTTCACTGATTGTCTACCGATTAAAGCCATCACCAGTAATAATAATAGTGTACTGTAGAGATGCTAGGTATAAGAGGACAGGGTATCCCTAGCCAGGTCAGCCTATGGAACGGGTACTCGTTGGTACTCACGTGTGTTGTTTGCGTAGAGATAGAAGAAGAGCAGGTTTA
>MEHQ01004394.1:153068-207432 GCA_008828725.1 Saccharina japonica
TGCTTTCCTGAGCCAGCCGAAATTAAATATATTGAAAATTGGCCATTTGCAATCCTTACCAAATTTGCCTTTCAAGGCTATAACTAAAGCAAAACTGAAAAATATAAAAATCGACGCGAACGCGAATTTTCATTTTCACTCAGGGCATTGTTGGACACAACCGGCGTGTGAATTGTCGCCTTGGTTCTTTCAGTACAGCCATCGGCAGAACCCACAAAAAAAAAGTACCGTTCTCAGATGGTTACTACTGTAGTTTTTTTTTTTTTCCATCTCATTTATTAGCTTCGCCGTTCTATTCTCTCTCGCTCTTTGGCCGTAACTACATAGATAGCGTGACTGGCTCATAACCTCGAGGACTCAGAATCGAAACTTTGCATGCCATTATTATTAGCCGGTCGCCCCGGTGGTCTAACTGGTAGCCAAGAAGCCTGTAGGGCCGGATGTCGAGGGTTCGATTCTCCTCATGGAGGGTTTTATTCTCAAATAACACCAACTGTCGAGAGCGCATATTATAGCGTGGGTAAGCAAAATTCGACGAAAGTCGACGAGGGAAGAAAGTGCTGAAATCTTCTCGCGATAAAAACCAAGGCAAGAACCGTAGTGGGGGAGGGGGGAGAGGAGCCAAGTTTGTGACCTCGGATCTGAGTTACGATTAGGGAGGGAGAAAGACGGAAGTGCGAAGATAATAAATGGGATGGGAAAATATAAATATATATATATATGGCATTGCATTTGTGCGCGGAGGCAGACGCCATCAGAAAGGTGGACGGACACTACGTACACGGTCCTAGGTGTGTTTGCTAGAGGGAGCTGTACTGTCTCAGTAACCTGGCTTCGCCATCAAAGGAGGAGGGAGCGTGTGGCGACGAGCTGGAGCCTGGGCTGGTTGACCCCTTCAGCGCGAGAAAAATTATTTTCCAGACCAAGCACCCTGAGTGCAACGAGGGAGAAAGCGAGGAGCCGACCGGGAAGGACAGCAACGAGAGCGTGTGCGGACGGAGCGGGTCGAGTGTGGTCGTGCTAGGACTGGCCAAGCGGCACCGGAGCGGCGCGCCGGAGCAGCAGCACAGCAGCGCGCCGGCGCAGCAGCACAGCAGCGCACCGGAGCACGGACGACATCGACCCGTGGCGAACGGACAAGCATTATTTTTGTTGACAAATATTTCGTTTTTTCCCCTGAATGTTGTTGTTGGGTCTGTGTGGATGACGTCACTGGTTTCGTATAGAGACGCGGCAGAGATGGCGCGGACACCCCGGGTGCCTTAATTGTGTGCCTGATCGTGGAAGACCCCTTCAATGTGGAACGATTCCTAATCAGTGTCGATGTTTATAATGCTGTGCCTAACACAGACAGACGTTCAGGATATATTCGGGTAATTGTCAATTGACGTGATGGCTTTGGTTGGCTGTTATTTTTCACTGTGGATGTCGACGGGTAGAAAGGAAGGTTTAATGTGAAGAACACACACACACTGTGTGCCCGCGGACTGTCATTCTGGCAGCACTTCCGACAGCAGCTGCGTGCTCCATCTTGTTCCCACGCCTACCGTGTGTTTTTGTACAGACAGCACTTCAGACAGTAGTTACGCTGTAGTCGGCAAATTCATTGGGGGGGGGGGGGGGGGGGGGGGGGGGGGGGGGGGGCGATGCTGCTGTAGTCAAATGGAGATTGCGGGCGTGTAGTTCAGTTTTGAACACGCATACCATGCTGTAGGGATTTTAGGTGTACCTCTTCGGGCTTGTGTATTATCATTTCCTTACTAAGTGTGCGTGCTCTTTAGGATTCTCTGATGGCTCTAGCACTTTTGTGACCACGGGCTGTGATCTTGCTAGATTAGACTACAGGGCTTAGCAACTGAAACGAGTTTAATGTGAAGACAACAACAACAACAACAACAACAACAACAACAACAACAACAACAACAACAACAACAACAACAACAACAACAACAACAACAACAACAACACGTACATATTACAAGGTTCCCCTTCGGGATGTTGGTCACTTGAAATCCCGGGGGTGTCGCAAGTTGAAAATAGATCGCACATGCTTCGGACTTCCCTTTTTTCACCCTTTTTGGGGCAGACTTGTGTTGCATAGACTGCTGTATAGTGTAAAGGGAAAAGTATTAGCGAGGACAATTTCTTATACAAAACAAATAAATGTCACTAGATGATATAATATCTGAGGTACAGTGGGCTCCCGGTGTTAAGAAGCTTTAGTTTGATGTCCGGGCTCAACGACTTATTTAGTTCCCGACGTCGATCTAACTATTTTGTGTAGGGTTTACAGTCGATCCCACACTGGTGAGCTGTGTTTTTTTATCGAAGTTTTCTATTGTTCGTGCCGATCTGAGCTCATTTTTCTCGACACGTTATTTCTTAACTCTGCAGGCACCTATACTACTATTAATATTGTATTTGTGGTGAATGGTGATTTGTTATATCGAGTAGATTCACGAAGAACAACTCGTGAATCTTGACGTAACCTTAAAAAATCGAAATCACGATCTGCGTCATTTTTTTGGTCGTGACTTTACTCGTACTGTATTATAATACATTTTTGCAGTAAATGCGCCTGATAAGTGTACTCGTACTTCGTGTATAATCCACGCAACCCAACGGTATATCCAAAGACCAGATATGAGGGCATACAGCTGACTCTGTCGCCTATACCGATTGCGGACAGCAAGTGGCTCCCCAAAGCAACCGCTGGGCGCTGGCGAACGAGAACAGTGCGCTGGCGAAACCTCGACGAGGAGGCGGCACGTCTCAAACAAAAACGAAGCAAAGTATCCTGATAATCCGGGCGAGGCCGGGCATACGACCTGTGAGACTGGCATCTTGCCAGCAGGGCCACACCGGCGGCGCGGGAGATTGAAACATCACAGCCTATGTCGTCATTCGGTCGGTGACTGTATCACGCGCCCGGCCCGGCCCGGCCCCACTCGCGCACCACTCGCGAATATTCTTGGATTCAATGTCACAACTCGTGAGTTTCGTTTTCTGTTCGTTATGGATGACCCTGACTGAGCAGGCCGTCGTAGGATACTGCTACAGCAGCACACATACCACATATCACAGAGTACATCGAGGGCAAAATAGTTCAGTACGAAGACTAAACATACAGAGCACACCCAGAGTACACACATACAACAGAAAAAGTGCCTGCACACAGAACAGTACTGACAGCATAGCACAGAGCACATACAATACACAATACACAACGAATGAGTACACAGAGCACACACGGCAGTTAGATGTAGCTGTTGTGCTGGAGAGCAGACTACCCTGGTGCGCGTTTAGCAGCCGAGTAGTTTCTAAGGGTACCCGTCGAACAGCTGGGTATCCGGGTGCCCGGAGCGCAAAATCTCGCGAGTATAAAGTGTTATCCATACTCGTGACGGGTATTACTGTAGCTGTTTTGCTGTTTTCAACCGCTGCTGTACTGCGCGATCACAGAGGGAGTTTTTGTTGGAAATAGGATACATCAAACATACACACCGACACGCCCATACAAAGAAAGACAGAACACAGCGGTATACTATAGTTCGTAGCTGTCACAACTACACCTGCTGGATCTCCCCTGCTAGCTGTGTGGTACGGGTCCTGCGCACGCATACTGGACACCACAGCCGTCACAAAGGCAACAATCTGAACAGCGGCTACTACTGCGTAATATACAGCTTCTTCTGCTGTACTGCCGTGCTGTTTGATAAATGGCGCCTTGGCTGCTTTGTAGTTTGAGGTCTAGACATGCACCCGTAACATTCAGCAGTAGTCGTACGTAGTACTACTGCTGTACCAAAATATTCGTCCGCATGTTGATCGGCCTATCGTTTTACGTAGATAGACTATGATATGCATGCATACGTACACATCGTAGATCTGTGTATGTATGTGTACTCCACGTAGATTGAAAAATGTTGGGACCAAATTTGCAGATAGATTTACATAAAATGCGCATGTACACAGCCCAGAGAGAGAGCAGACGCATGCAACGTGGTATCAACTACTACAGCTGCACGACGCTTTATGTGTGCCTCGTTCAATGTCAAGTCGGTGTGGTCCTTATTCTTGTCTCGTACGTGGTGCGTGCTGTGTGTGTTCCGTTCATGCGGTGGGTCAAAAACGACCAAAAACCAGTCGTACGATAGGTTTTGCATGATAGTTGCGAGGCGGTGTCAAGTCGGAACGTCTCCCCTGAGTTATTTGCCAGAACTCGCGACTTTGAAGGCCCAGAGCACGCCCCACGGGCCTCGGCCGGGACCCGCACTTGCGCCGCGGTGTACACGCTGGCCCCCTGCGTGCCCCGCAGCCGACAGCGCGAGAAAAGACCAGCGGCCGGAGATGCAAAGTGAAAGTATTCCGGGAAAAAGTCCATTTGGTACCTATACATATACGTATCGTTCTCGTATATAGTGCAAGGCATGTATAATCGTATACATTTGCGGAACAATAAAACGAGTCAACAAGATGATGGCGTATTGTGCCTGGCATCATCTTAGGGGTCAGATGATGGCGAGACGCCCCTATTGTTGGATTTTCCAATCTTGGGAACAAAGTGGGCCAACTTTGGTCTCCATACGAGGGTTACACCCATTTTCTTTGGCATTATGTTGCTGATAAGATTATGAACGAGCCACAAAGTGGTACCATAACCTTTGGTCTAAGGCACCACTGTTGCGGCGGAATGACATACGTAACGTAAAATACGTACGTAACGGAATGCTTCCTAGATCGGTGCAACTCCCTATCAGTTCAGAGGAGCACCGCTCTTGGGTAGTCCAAAAACCAACCCAAAAACACACAATACCATTGAGGGAAAAACGGAAGAGAACTTGGTCTGACGAGAGCTTGAGTAACTGCGAAGCGAGATTGAGTAGAGCGATCGTTACAGCAAGGTATTGTCGAAGGTTTGATACGGAGATCTGTTGTGTAGCACTGGAGGATCGAGGAGGAGTTCACAGGCAGAAGACTGGTACTTTGCAGGAAGCTGTTGAGACAAGGAGGCAGACCAACCTGAAAGCATCTCGTACGGAAAGGAAACGAACTACGAAGCGGTAAGAGACTAGGGACAGGTGGATCGGAGACCAGGGTGCGTACGTCTACAACAGCTCTTATCCTTCGTTACACCACATCACATAACTCAGATCCGGGTAGGCTCTTCTCCCCTCTCCCCACTGTGTGTGTGTTCTTCACATTAAACCTTCCTTTCTACCCGTCGACATCCAGCACACCCAGTGTCCGTGCCGATTCTTCATCCTGAAAAGGTACCAGTTGTTATAAGGATTACCCTGGGCTGGGTAATCGATCGATCTTTTACCCCGATAGATCAGCAGGTAATACCCTCACATTTGGCGTCGTCGGCAGGACGCGGGTTCGAATCTCACTTCGAACGTTTCTTTTTTCAGAAACGCTTGCGCGTGCGTCCCCAAATAAATCGTCTCCCTGGTTCCCCAGGTATTGAAACGAAGCGGGTAGGTCAACGTACGGCCGTATACGGTACCGACGTCCCAAATATCCCGCCGTTCAGAGGGGGGGAGAGTGTTATAAGGATTACCCTGGGCTGGGTAATCGATCGATCTTTTACCCCGATAGCTCAGCAGGTAATACCCTCACACAGTTATGTGGTCACAAAACTACGACACAGAGATACTACACTCAGTGCAGTAAGCAGAGCAGACAATGCAATGCCATGTACGACAGGCAAGACCTACCCTGCTAGCAATCCAGGTGCATGAAAGAGAAAAAAGAGAAAAGAAAAAAGAAAAAATAATAAAAAGTAAACATAATAAAGCAAATCAACACTCAACCAACCAAACAAAAGCATGACAAAATAAAAGAAAGAAAGTGTCGTGCTTCTCCCAGAGGAGATGCGACAGCCAATAAAAATCAAATGAAATGAAACGAAATGAAATGGACTGAAAAACAGCGCAAACAGAGCAAGACTAAGAACGACAGGGAAGGACAGGCAGCCGGAGCACACCAAAAGCACCTTCCAGGCAGCCGAGGCAGGTTTGTGCCCGTGGTACAGACAGGTTATACCAGCTAGTCGGTCTGGTACCTACCCTGTCATCTGTGTTCCTGCTTTCGTCCGCCGCGGTTTCCCTACGACCCCCCCCCCCCCCCCCCCCCCCCCCCCCTCCCCCCCCCCCCCCCCCCCCCCCGTCTCCATTCCCTTGGGCGCCACCCATACAACGGCTACGTGGCACTTCCTACTCAGTTCCGTGTCGTTTTCGTGCCACACACGAGATTCCAGGAAAGAGAAGAGGAAATAACAAAAACAATGTATACGTACGAGCTGGTTCCAGCGACAAGCGTGAGATTCCACCTTCGGGCAATAAAAAACGGAATACGTTGATATTTTCGATACTAAAGATATCCACATGCCCGCATGAACAAAGGGAACACATCGCTGAAGAGATTTTTGGCGTACGAGTTGTACTTCGCGAGATATGGACATTTTTCGTATTACTTGCGGAGGCGTTGTTGTATAGGGGTTGAGACTGTCCATACTAAAATTCATATAAATTCGTATTTAGGCCATAAATCGGTCAATACGTCGAATAATTCGACACTAGAAGTGTTGACATGATCGTATCAACAAGGGGAAATTTTTGTGACATTTGGTTTGTTCTGCGAAACATGCAAGGCTGTTTTATTCACCGCCTTCCAAAGTACTAGACTTTAACATGAACCGGGAACTATTTACGAGTACTTTCACGGGAATCATTTTTTCACTTTGGTTTTTGAGAGTTGGAAAACAAAAATTGGCATGGTGGTGATCATAAGAAGATGGTGGTGATCATAAGAAGATAAAAAAACTGACCACTGGTCTTTTTTTATTTATTTATTTTGGTGAATTAGGGAGGGTTGAAGTTGCCGAAAAATCCAGAAAAAAACAGAAAAATGTATCTCAAGAACCAAAAAACACAAAAATCAAAAAAAGACCAGCGGTCAGTTTTTTCATCTTGTCATGACGCACAACCATGCCAAATTTCGTTTTCCAACTCTCTAAAACCGAAGTGCAAAATTGCGAGAAGGAATCTTCTGGGTGTCGCTGGAACCAGCTCGTAGCTAAGCAATCAAAGAAAATCCTATAGCAAAATACGGGGGGGTAGAGAGAGACAAAGGCAAAAGAAACGATCACCGCAAAATAAATAAATCAAACAAAATAAATACATAATGCGAGGGGCTGTAGCATCGCTGCCGTGCCCCCCTGGAGAGGCTACAAAGGAAAATACCACCAGAAACAACAAAGGAAAAGCACGCAGCATCCACCAAGCCTGTAGTACTTCTTCCTTATCACAGGAACGAGAGTACTACGGTACGTTGAAAGAGAAAGATGCAGGACAGAGCTACATTATTCAGTCAATGCTGCTATTCTCGGTCTGAGGGAGCACATGGGTCCCGTCATTGCTCCGAGGGGCAAAAAGGGGAGGGGGATCGAGGCTGGGGTTAGCCCAGGCGATTGGGCGGTGGGAATGCGCGTGTTTTTGTTGTTGTTCGGGTGTTGTTGGTGTTGGGAGGGCCGCAAGCGACACCTCCCCGGAAAAAAATTATGCGGTAGAGATACCCCCGAAGGAATATTCTCCAGGGATTACAGCACTCCAGGGTCTAGCCCAGTGCAAGAGCCTGCTCCCCCTGGGGTCACCAGTCATCTTGACCACTGGCAAGCCCCCGCCAGGTAAGTATGCCTGAAGGATCGCGTATTTCCCAGTTTGAATATATCTCTGCCCGCTCACTATTAATAACTGTTTTGCATCGCAGGAACACCAAGTACGAACGCAGGAACACCAAGTACGAATCCAATCCATCAGCGATCGATACAGTGTGTGTGTGTGTGTGTGTGTGTGTGTGTGTGTGTGTGTGTGTGTGTGTGTGTGTGTGTGTGTGTGTGTGTGTGTGTGTGTGTGTGTGTGTGTGTGTGTGTGTGTGTGTGTGTGTGTGTGTGTGTGTGTGTGTGTGTGTGTGTGTGTGTGTGTGTGTGTGTGTGTGTGTGTGTGTGTGTGTGTGTGTGTGTGTGTGTGTGTGTGTGTGTGTGTGTGTGTGTGTGTGTGTGTGTGTGTGTGTGTGTGTGTGTGTGTGTGTGTGTGTGTGTGTGTGTGTGTGTGTGTGTGTGTGTGTGTGTGTGTGTGTGTGTGTGTGTGTGTGTGTGTGTGTGTGTGTGTGTGTGTGTGTGTGTGTGTGTGTGTGTGTGTGTGTGTGTGTGTGTGTGTGTGTGTGTGTGTGTGTGTGTGTGTGTGTGTGTGTGTGTGTGTGTGTGTGTGTGTGTGTGTGTGTGTGTGTGTGTGTGTGTGTGTGTGTGTGTGTGTGTGTGTGTGTGTGTGTGTGCGCGTGGGCCTAACCGGACCGCGGCGCGGGAGAGAGCAAAAGGGTCCCCTCCTTTTGACTACAAGTTGGGGGGGGTAAAACCCCGCAAAACTACTAAATTGATCTATTCATACTACCCCCAATTGACCACCATTTCCCCCCCACTCGACCGAAGGCATACCCCTTTTTGACCACTTCTGACAGCCTAAAAAGCTACTATAAGTACGTATGTATGTATCCGTGTCATCGCTTAACAGCCCGAGTAGACCACGGGCGAAACATCAAGAAGTAATCGTGGCACAACCAAGCACCAAGTATCCATTACCCAGCAGGTTAGGTACTGGATAACAAGGGCAAGCCCGACTACTACAGGCTTGTGCAGGTTCACTATAGGTTACTCTTGATCACTCACACGTGTTGGTTCATATTGTTAGCGATTCCTTGCCTCTCCAGAAGTTCTGAGGAGGAGGGCAATAATTCCCCTTCTCAGAGGAATATATAAATAGTACGCCTCCACAACAATCGAGGGGAAACGGGGGAATACCATGAGACGCGCTCAGTCACTCACAATATGATGTTTTGATGATGTTTTATTATTGCCGCTGATTTCCTGATCAGAGAGAACTCTGGGAAAGCGGGAGAGCAAATTAAATTTGCTCGGCGTGTTTCTATCAAAAACACGCCACCTCAACAATAGAGGGGAAACGGGGATACCATGAATACCATGACACACATGATACCTCAGATCATAAGAGATGATACGTACTAGTACTGCTGCTGTAAAGTGCTGTTGCTTTGGCACTGGTACGTGCACCAGCAGTGTACAGGCTGGTTCAAGTATACCGCGGAAAATCCATTCAGTGGCCAATGTCCACGCCGTTTTTTGGAGATATACCCTGAAATTTGGCACACGTTTTTATGCGCCCTACCCGAGACTTTAACGAAGTTTTTTTTTTTTTTTTCGTCAGATATTGTTTTGTAATTTTTTGGGAAATTTGGATCTCAAGACCTATATGCCAATGGGAAAGCAAAGTTACCCTAAAAAGTTTGAATTCCTAAGATCCCCGCCAGATTTTTCCAGAACAAGCTTGCTATGTGGGACCGATTCTTAAAACGGAATATTCCCAACTTTTGGAAAAGCCCGAAAAAGGCAAATCTATTCAGGCATAGTTGTTACACCCTTGACAGATGGTCGCACAGGCGGGCACGGGCAGCAGCATGCTGCCATGCTGGTGTTGGACAGATGATAATCCACCGATGATAAGAACCCAGAAGATTGATGTTTTGTAGAGGGGCCGCTTATTGGGCAATCAAACTTGCAGGACAATAGACATCTGAGTCTAGAGGTGGTGGTGAGAGGAGTGAGAGAGTGGGGTAGGCCCATGCCCTCTCTCCAGCTACCCAGGCTATGATCCGTTCGCTACAGCCAGTAGGACCTCGTGAGAGGAAAAACCAACCCAGTGGGTTATACCGCATACTGGTCGAAACGGTGAGTATCTACTCGTAGGACCTCGTGAACTCGTGAAGAAAAAAATCAACCCGGTGGGTTATGCCGCATATTGGTCGAAGCGTAACATACGTACTGTTGTGCTCGGCTACTGTAACATGCTACTGGTGGTGGAACCAGTACAACCTATGGCTTCCCCCGGCTACAGCAGTACCAGTGCTATCTGCTGCTGTCCCCGGCTACAGCAGCAGTATGGTGACACCTGCTGCTGTATCCGGCTACAACAGTGGCGATGAACATTGAACAGAGATGTAGGTGTTCACGCCCTAATATCTTTATTAAAAACTCAGGCCGATGTTGGGACAAGATCGGCTTGCGAAC
Organism: Saccharina japonica; assembly: GCA_008828725.1. Lineage (NCBI taxonomy): Eukaryota > Phaeophyceae > Laminariales > Laminariaceae > Saccharina > Saccharina japonica. The sequence continues at coordinate 163,213 of MEHQ01004394.1, forward strand.
ATTTCAGGCGGATGTTAGTTCGAAGCGGCGAGATTCCGAGTCCTCGACAGACATGGATCGACGAAACCAACGACTGCGTCATGAATTCTGAACGCGGTGCGCTCGTTACGGGCTCCGACCCATCCTAGGGTCACCGTGTTCACACGATGGCCGGTGATATGTGGCGGGCGCTGGCCACGCGTCTGATAAGCAAACAATTGGCTGCTGGTGTGCATAAAACAGACGACAAAATTTCTCGATCCGTCTCAAATGGCAAAAAATAGTTTTTTGTTCGGGTTTGGGAGAAGAGCGTAGGACGCCGCCGACAATCTCTCGCCCCCTAGACCATGGATCCACCTTATACCTTCGAGGGCGTCATCTACACTCGTTGGCCTTGCCCGACCGGAAGCGGGTTGGCCGTGGGCTGAGTCTATGTCGATATCGAAGGTCTATCGTCGCACGAGCTGATTTTTACCAGGGTGTCGACGATTTGCAACGAGAAAAAGTAAATTGCGCCGCCTGCAGCCGTTTGAAAAAAGATAAGAAAAAATCAAACATTTTTTCCCTTTTTTCCCACCACACCGGCGGTACGAGCGGATCTTCAGCCTGAAAATTCCAGGGAAATATTACAAACATCGCTTTCAAACATCGCTTTCCCATTGGCATAGATCTAAGAGATCCAAAATTTCCGGCGAAAAAAAAAAAAAAAAACATTCGTAAAAGGCTCGGGTAGGGCGCATTAAACACGTGTACCAAATTTCAAGGTCTATCTCCAAAAACCGGCGTGGACATTTTGACTTTTGTGCGGTAAAAGTGCAAAAATAGGCGTTGCCTCGTAATTACTTAGTTTCAGTATGGAATCGATTTTGGGCGTTAAATATGACTTAATTATACGCAGTCAGATCTTCGAAAATTTGCGTGAAAAATTGTACAAACATGCCTTGGACCACCTGGAAGCGGCTCGTTCAGATTTTGTTTTTTGGGGGAAAACATATTTTCATACGGAAACGCCTGACTATTGACCACTTTGAAGGCCTGTGATTGGTCGGGCCACATTTTCGGCGGTAGCGCCAGTTCTAGGCCCTTGAACAAAAACCTGGCGATGTCACCCTCTTCCACTGTTCATAGCGGTCAGTATGATACCAAATATGTGACATTGGAGTTGCTATTGCATGCGGCATTCGTTACTGACTAAATTTGCGGTGATATGCCTGAACCAGCTCGTAGTACATACAAATCCAATGCGCCGATGTAAAAGAGGGACCTTGGATCTTGCGTGTAGATCACTGGTGAACTATAAATGCAGTACGAGACTAGTTTTAGATGAAAAAAAGCATGCTCTCGATCACCACAGTTTAGTGAACGTTGCTGCGTCCACCGCCTGCATGTTCACGGTATACGAGCGCACGCGAGGCCTTGCCAGGTGCAAACCAGGCCAGTGAGCACGATATCGGATACATCGACCGAAAATGTTCACCACCTCGCGAGAAAAAGTCCCGACGTGCTCCTGAGGGGCGCATGCGGCATTTGTTTTCGAGAATCGCAGGTCCAAGTAGGTAATTATCCCGCACGGGACTGTAAAAAAATGTACTCGGCGAGCCTACGATGATAAATGATAAAGGCATGATGAGATCCTAGAAAAACACGCGCCCGTGAGACACGGCTTAAGCACGGCCGAGGCTGCTCCTGGCAGATTAGTAGGCAGAGTACGAGGGTGTCGGCGAGCACGATGAGGAAGTAGCGGGCCCAGAGGTGGGTCTCATCGCGAGATATCGCGAAGACGGCTCTAATTGACGTCTACGAAATGATGAGGAGCGTTCCCATAGCAACACCAACATCTCGACGTTGTACCTGTACGTACGTAAAAGGGCTCTGCTCCGCGGGCGGCTGACGCCGCCGCTACGCTCGCGCAAGGAAAGGGGCAGAAGAGGCCCATGATGTTAGGGCAAGCAAGCGCCGACTTGAAAATGTCAAGAGGTTCATGGTGCAGCGAAGAAACGGCGGACTTGACATGCATGCAAAGCATGCTCGGGATACACATTAGCTCCATGCTCCAGGACAACAAAGCTGTATGTTCGAAAGAGAAAGCACTTCGTCCGCCCGCTCCATCATGATGGTCAAACCGCCTGTCTGTATCTCTGTAAATAACATTTGCTCCGATAAATATGGACCGCTTGAATGTTATTTTACCGACATAAACGAACCTTATATTTCGGACATACTGGATTGATACAGCAGCAACAGACAAATCCCCTTCATGCTTCCCTCGTGTCTCGATGGACACGCCACGCCTAGCCACGAAAAAGGCGACCGCGCTTCTGACCCCCTCTCTACTGGCCGGCGCCCTCCCATACCCGCGATGGCGCCGGGCTTGCCCGCGCTGCAGTGCAACCTGGGCACACGCATGAACCCGAAACTGAAAGAGGAAGAAGCCTCTCGCCAACTAAAGTATATAGGGAACAAAAAGAGAAAGTAACGCTGAGCAAGTCATGAAAGGAGGCGGTGTCGAAGTGGGAGCTCTGACAGGCCAGGGATGGGCAATCCCTGAAAGAGATATCTGTAAGTACGTCTACTACTGTATGTAGTTAGACCAAAAATGTTGCCATGCCCCGTTTTGATGTAGTTGTAGCGCAACCATAAACAGTGGGCAACATAAACTTTCGTATATAGATTTCAGCCGATAGCTAATTTATAGGTATCTCCGATCCTCTCGCATCACGAATTTTACCCTCGCCTTTTACTAGGATAAACCGTGCTGAGAGGATCCTGAAGGAGTTCTTTCGATTTTTGACCCCACTTGTGGGGTAAACCACACCCAACACGACCACAGCACCACAAAACCCACAACACACCCCGCAACAGCACGTGCAACAAACACGACCACAGCACCACAACACACTAGAGGTGTTACCCGACGAGTACCCGCCTTAAACGGGTACCCGCTTAAACCGGGAAAAAAATACCCGGCTACTCGCGAGTAGTTACGTCTATTTTGGGCGGGTACCCGAGTACCCGTTTAACAGCCGGGTACCCGTCTAATAACCGGGTACCCGGGTACCCGGGTACCCGGCACATTGTTTATCAGGTTTGGTCCTTAACGCTGCAACGGATAGACTCGAAGAGGGTTGTTATACAACATTCGGCATAACAACCTTGTGCTATAATGATTTTCATACAACAATACCACCAATTCAACAGAGTACGCGCCACGAAAGCATCGAATGACATGTATTATATGATTACATGAGTTTGTGCGTTCGAAGAACAGGCGGGTCAGCCATAATATACCAAGAGAGCGGAATAAATTTGCGCCGCGCGAGGTTAAAAAAAATATTGTGGCGGGGATGAAAGTTACTTGATTTTAGTGGGACGAACACAAATTACTTGATTTTATTACAGTTTTTTTTTACTTCATGTTAGTATTTTTGACCCCACTTGTGGGGTAAACCACACCCAACACGACCACAGCACCACAAAACCCACAACACACCCCGCAACAGCACGTGCAACAAACACGACCACAGCACCACAACACACTAGAGGTGTTACCCGACGAGTACCCGCCTTAAACGGGTACCCGCTTAAACCGGGAAAAAAATACCCGGCTACTCGCGAGTAGTTACGTCTATTTTGGGCGGGTACCCGAGTACCCGTTTAACAGCCGGGTACCCGTCTAATAACCGGGTACCCGGGTACCCGGCACATTGTTCATCAGGTTTGGTCCTTAACGCTGCAACGGATAGACTCGACGAGGGTTGTTATACAACATTCGGCATAACAACCTTGTGCTATAATGATTTTCATACAACAATACCACCAAAACAACAGAGTACGCGCCACGAAAGCATCGAATGACATGTATTATATGATTACATGAGTTTGTGAGTTCGAAGAACAGGCGGGTCAGCCATAATATAACAAGAGAGCGGAATAAATTTGCGCCGCGCGAGGTTAAAAAAAATATTGTGGCGGGGATGAAAGTTACTTGATTTTAGTGGGACGAACACAAATTACTTGATTTTATTACATTTGTTTTTACTTCATGTTAGTATACGCGGTCAGAAATCACTTGGTTTCAGTATGCTGACCTTAAATGCTTCATATTCCTATTCAATTATCGTTAAAAAATACAAAACAGCAGTATAACGGGTTAATATTTAGGTGAATTTGATTACGTACGGGATAGGGTAACCTTTTGTTTCTCGCAAGTTATTACATTTTATAATGCGGGTAAAAAAAAAAAAAATGTGTCGGGGATAATAGTTACTTGATTTGAGTGGGAGGAATAAAAATTAGTTGATTTTAGTACAAACTACATGTTTTACTTTATATTAGTACTAGGGAATAAGTGGCCCTCCCGCCCCCACGGCGGTAGGGCCAGACTGAAGCAAGTAGTAATTGAGATGATAGAGGGTCAACATAAATATAACAGGAATACATGGGAAACAAATTGACGGCGAAGGTTCTTAATAGGAGTACAAATGGGGAAGAAAATAGAAACGATGGGGATTGACTCCGAATCAATGCGGGGGGCTGGCTGCTTCCTGAGAGCACGTTGTTTGTTGTTGTCTCGCGGTCATCGCGAAAGGGGCTTGCAAAATCGCTCGCGAGACTGTGGCTGTGCTGATGATCGAGATCATTTGACTCGTGCATGCATGCATGCCGATTTTTTCTTGAAAAATAGAATAGGGCACAAATACTACTCTGCAGCAGAGATGTCCGGAGACGGTACTTTTACCCCTTGACGGACGGGGTCAATGCAAATGCCTTGACGGACTTGCCTTGACGGCAAAATCCGGGGACACCAAGTAAAAATCCAAGGGTACGCGCGGTGCCGAAGGCATTGCTACGTATGGATTGTTGTTCCAGACCGCGCCAACGGCTGTGTAACTCAGACCCCCTCGTAACCGTATGGCATTACTCTGTACACGTACGTATGTATATAAATATACCAAAGTTTCTCCTACTATATACTGCTCTACAGTGTTTGTACTGTACTTTCAGCATAACCGCATGGAAACACTCGTTGTTGTTGTTTCTCAGCATCGTATATATGTGTGTGCGTAGGAGGGGTGTCGTACTGAATACGTATGCATTGATCGCGATACGATTTATCGCTTGAAGGTAATGCGTTATAACTCCGCAGTGTCGGTGGTTGTACTGGTACGGTCGGCTGGTTGACAGTCCCGGCATCTGATGTGGCCGTCTGTCTATATTTCAGTTGCCAAAAAGTGATCGTTCGAGCCATTTATAGGTACAGTTGAAGCCAAAAATAGGTGATACGCACATTAAGTAGCCGAGAATAGGTGTACCTGCGCACTTCAAGCCATTTGTAGGTACAATGGAGCGCAGGCCCAATATCAGGCGGGCCCGGAAGCCGTTTCCGGTGTACATTACGCAGTGTACCTATAAATGGATCAAAGTACGTAGGTATACCTATTTTTGGCTAAAGTCCATTTTTTTCAGCCAATTTTTTTCTCGTTCGGAGTTCAGATCTACAGCACTATTTTGATACAGTATCAGGAAACACAACCACCACCACCACCACCACCACCATCGCCAAGTGCCTGCTGCTGCTGGTGCTCAGCTGGTTGTGTTGGTGGTGGTGGTGCTTGACTTGAGGATGGTTGTTGGTGCTCTCTGGTACCTGCTACCTGGTACCCGGTATGGGGTGGGATACGTATGCTTGTTTCCCCCAGGACCAGCCCAGGTACCTGGTAAGTAGGCCATGCAACATGACCAAAAAAGCTTCGCGAACTCGGGACGGCTTTCAACACGAGCAGACGAGGAGGGGGTGTTATTTAGGGGCCTTCAGAGACCCCGTCCGTTTCTCAAGCAGTGGTGCTTTCGTCGCGTACGGTGACAGAAGGCGACGTACGTATCATATGATACGAGTACGACCAGAGGAGCGAGGATGAACGATACAATCTCTCAGCAAAGATTAAATGTAGCAACCGCACTGCTGCAATACTCGTACGTGCGTAGATCAGCCGCGAATCGCTGTGGTCACGACGACAAGCACGGCGCACGTACATACGAGTTGTACTTCAGCATGCCAAACTGCGACGTAAGAAGACGGTGCCGGGCATGCCGGCGTAGGGAGAAGCGTGCGTTTTGAATGTGTGGGAGATTTTTTTTTTTTTTTTTCATTTGCTCCACTCTAAGTTGCTATGATAAAGTGGGCATCAAAGATCACTTGATTAAAGTATTGTTTTTTGGGCATCAGACGAACTATATATAATAGATAGATAGTGTTATAAGGATTACCCTGGGCTGGGTGATTGATCGATCTTTTAACCCTATAGCTCAGCAGCAGGTAATACCTTCACATTTGGCGTCGCCGGCAGGACACGGGTTCGAATTTCACTTCGAACGTTTCTTTTATAGAAACGCTTGTGCGTGCGTCCCTAAAAAACGTCGCCCTGGTTCCCCAGGTATTGAAACGAAGCGGGTAGGTCAACGTACGGCCGTATACGGTACCGACGTCCCAAATATCCCGCCGTTCAGAGGGGCATCCCAAATATCCCGCCGTTCAGAGGGGGGGAGAGTGTTATAAGGATTACCCTGGGCTGGGTGATTGATCGATATTTTACCCCTATAGCTCAGCAGGTAATACCTTCACAATAGGCGGTCAGAAAACTCTTAGTTTCAGACTAGGACTCAGCCTTAACGCTGAGTATCTTGGTACAGCCATAACTTAGTCAATTCGTAGTTTTTTTCTAGTGTTTTGCATATCTGTGATGCCCTCGACAAACGCCACAAGAGTTGGAGCTTATTTTGGTTTGAGCTGTTGTCCGAATTTTGAGTTGTCGTCATTTTTTGTTCATCAGAATGGACAAAAAAACAACTTGAGATTATAAGGGAAAACTCAAAATTCGAACATCGGCTCAAATTGAATGGACGTCCGAACAACTCTGGTATAGTTTGTCACGGGCATCACATTAATGTGTAACAAACTTATGACGATTTTATTTTTATTTTTTTAAATGTGTGTTTTTTGTGGGATGTGGATCAAAATTTCACAATCTGCTCTTACCAATTTTTCCGACTTGAGCGCCAAGGTGTTATGCGTTGAAAACAAGCCAATAAAATCGGCCTGATAAGTAGCTTTCGATATCTGCTTTACTTTTCTGTGGGTTCGCCGTAGTTGTCGAGGTATGGGTATTTTTGTCCCGTTAGGTGCCTTTCGGCACCATGTGCAAAACGCCACCACGAGTGCTATACTTAAAGTCCACACATACACATAGGCTCATTCGAAAGCCCTTGCTGAGAGCTTTCTCACGCACACTTCAGATCAACTCAGCTCGTTGGCGCTCATTAAATACTAATTGAAGGGCCCAATTTCAGCCTTGAAATTGATTCCACCATATTAGGGGCCTTGAATGACTTTATATTACTATCTCCTTGTCGATCAAAACTACAAAACATTATAACTGCCGGCCTCGTAACGTGCGTTTTTGTGTGCGTGTACGACGCGCCCGAACTTGCGGCAACGCCGGCAGAGTCTTGGGAGGGCTCGCCTTCGCCCTCCGATAGGTTAGACCCTTGGCTGCTTTGGCTGCTACTGCTGCTGGACTGCCGTCGGTGCATGCTGCACTGCATGCTCATTACGCTGCCGGTCCTGCACTGCGTACCTCTAAGCTGGTACAACGCGTGAGGCATTGTGAGACAGCATTTTCATTTTGAAAAGGGTTTATGGAGAATAAATAAGTACGAAATACTGGTACTATACCCAGGGGACGTGATTTAGGGGATGCTAAGGTGTCATCCCCGGATTTTCCAACGTAAACTAACGGGTACCCGGGTACCCTTTTAAACCGGGTACCCGGGTACCCGGGGCCCAAATACTCGGCGAGTATGAAGTGTTACTCGTACCCGTGACGGGTGTTAGCAAGCCGGGTAATACTCGCGTACCCGGGTACCCGGGGCCCAAATACTCGGCGAGTATAAAGTGTTACTCGTACCCGTGACGGGTATTAGCAAGCCGGGTAATACTCGCGAGTACCCGGGTAATTGGCAAAAGGGTGACACCTCTACAACACACCAAGGCTGACACACCCCACAATATTTTACCGATCACACTGCTGTTGAAGCAATTCCATAAGTGTAACTTGTGGTCTCTGGAACGGATTCAATATATTTGTCTATCTGTCTGTCTGTCTGTCTGTCCGACGAGTCTCAGTCTGGGGTACCCCACGGACAAATTTAATTCAAAACTGCTACACCCGTGCCGGAGGCAACAGCTCGGTAGCCCTCGAGGAGGCGATCGTCATGGTCCAAACCATACCTAATGGGGTACCCTGTGTGTGAAGTAGTCAGAGTTGGCTCCCAGCATCCCAAACGGAGTGGCGGGCGAGCGGTTGTCAAGCAGCACCGAGGCCCGTGCCTAATTTCAAGTTAATCGGATTTCATACGCGTACGAGCAGTCTTGTCCAACCACCTTTCTTCTTCCCTCCTCCCTCCCTCCTCCCCTCCCTCCCTCCCTCCTCCTCCTCCCCCTCCCACCCCTGCCCATCCTCCTCCTCCCTCCCTCACTCCTCCATCCTCCCTCCTCCATCCCTCCTCTCCCCCCTCCCTCCCTCCTCCCTCCCTGCACTCTCCACTCGCTCCCCTCCTCACTCCTCCTCCCTCCTCCCCGCCTTCCCTCCGCTCCCTTCTCTCCCTCTCCTCCTCCTCCTCCTCCGCTCGCCTGTTCCCTCCTCCTCCCTCTCCTCCCTCCTCCGATCCCGTCTCCTCTCCCCATCCCCCCGTCCCCTCCTCCCTCCTCCTCCTCCTACCTCTCGCTCCCTCCTCCTCCTCCTCCCCCTCGGGGCGGCCTCCTCCTCCTCCTCCTCCTCCTCCTCATCTTTCCTTTTCTGATAAGCAAACAATTGGCCGCTGGTCCAACAAAAAACTAATACGACTCGTACTGTACGCAGCAGATGCGTAAGTTCACATCATGCACCTACCGACCACGGCAGACCACGGTGAAAACCGGATTTTTCAAAGTCACGTTTTTTACCAAGTACATAAGATTCACTTGGTGGTAAGTTTCTCAGTTTATCCTACAATCTTGATGTTGTGGGTTGTGACCGTGCGATTACAAAGCAAGATCGCACAGCACCACGGCACTAACCAGCTATGCAGCAAGCAGCAGCAGCCATCTCTGCAGCCGTAGCGCACAGCTCCACCATATAAACCGAGCCCCAACCCAAGTACAACACGCTTCTCGGTGAAGCATGAACTTGCAGCCGTCACACCCTACGACACCAGCAAACGACATATGATATATACCTGGTATACAGGTGTGTACCTGACGTGCTTGTATATCGTGTCCTTCGAAGGTGAAAACTAATTAATGACTTGAAATAGTATTAATTAATTAAAAATGGCGTTGTATCGTAGGCTTTAGAGAATGTACGAAACGGGGGCCGGGTGTCGCAGGAAATTCAATGATTTGTTCCCGCAGGAAAATATTGATCTGAAGGGGTCGCGGAAAGTTTGGTCCAGTATGGTATACTGCTTGCCCTGGCGGCAGAGTTGCGTGAATGCCAAAAAATAATATGCTGGAGGTATGAATACACCGAAATTATGTACATGATAGGGAGTCACACTACTGGCATCGCGACGCGTGCCTCCGCAAGTACTACAAATAGGCACTTACCTGGAGAGCTCAGACTAGTATACACAATGGACAAAATGGCCTAGCGCTCCTAATAATACTACCTGCTATTATTATCGTGCTACTATTATTATCTCTCAACGCTACTACCTGCTATTATTATCAGACAAGTACTACCTGCTATTAATAGTAGCACGCGGGTGTCTAGATAAACAGGATGAACACGATAATAATAGCAGGTAGTAGCGTTGCGAGATAACTACGTACCTGGTAGAGTACTTGTCAACAATTATGTACTCGTATTGTGGATTATATTGATGAACTCATACCTTGTGTTGTGTTGCGTCATGGATGTCATGTTATCATTTGCTCTCGCTGGGTCGAGGTCGACAGCAGTAATATGGTTCAGTTGTGAGACGGCATTATTATTCATGATGTCTTACGCAGAGTCTTTGTCGGGCATTTTTCGGTGCATTATTTGGCGTTCCGAGAGGCCTGGCATGATTGCTCACCTGTGATAGACCATGCCCATACATATTTAACTGCGAAGGGGACATGGCTAGTGCAATTAGTTTCCTGTTGTCGACAACAAGAAGAGCGAACGAACGGTGTTCTAGGGAAGAGGCAAGAAAACATCCTACCCGCTATTTCGGCAACAATCGATGTGTCGACATATTCATACATGCTGTCATGCGTTGTGAGTTCAGCCTGGTTGGTGTTATTGTTGCCTAGTGGCTGTTCCCCAGTGTAATGTGATGTGCTAATGACGACTACTACAGCAGGTAATTCGTTGAGTTATTTGGGCCTCGCATTTATTTGCCGTATTTTGCTGCGACCTGGATTTGGTGTCATTTTATTATGCGGCTGATGACTGGAGACCACTACGTACTTATTACAACAATGCGTCAGTCAGCGAAAACAGTGGAGATCACCACTACGACTATGGGAGAGGCAGAGCAAGCATACGATTCACAAAGGTGACATGTACGCAAGAGAAGACACGGTGGCACATTCCCAACTGTTGTTTGCGGTCGATCGGGATCTAGCGGTATTGCTCGCTTCTTGTGATTGGCCCGATTGAGGATAATATCTGTCCCTAGCAGTGATTGGCCATGTATGGATGTTTACTTGCTGGACGATTGTGGAAGGCACCACCCACCCCCCCCTCCCATCTGTCACTCTGTTTTGACTTCCTCCACCACAACAAGCCTGACGCCTTCATCCACACCTCCCAGCCAAAGCTCGCCCACCACCGACTGCCTACACCTAAAGCGAATGGTACGTCAAGGCGCCATCGCCTTCAACGTCTTGCAGGGTAGCCGGTCGCCCCGGTAGGCTAGCAGGTAACCACGAAGCCTGTGGAAGTCGAGATCGTGAGTTCGAGCCCCCCCGAGTGCATGCTCGTAGGGACTTTTTCTCACAAAAAAACAAATCTTGACTAGCCGAAAGCGCGAGAGCGTGAGTTGGCAAAATTCGATGAAAGTCGACGAGCGTTGGGAATGCTGAACCCTCTGCGCGATAAAAACCAAGGCAAGAACCGTAGTGGGGGAGGAGGGAGAGGAGCCTACCTTGTGACCCCGGATCTTAGTTACGACTAGGGAGGGAAAAAGACGGAAGTGCGAAGATAATACATGGGATCAGAAAAAAAGGGGACCGGCATCGTTGCCCTCGAAAACAGCTACGGAATCCGTGAAGCGGCCAAGGCACACGGGGCGAAGCGTCAGTTGGGTGGAGTGGGGGAAGTAAATTAGCCGAAGTCATGGGTGATTTCTACCACGAACGAAGAGTACGTTGGCGGAAAATTACAGGACGTACGTAACCGTGCAAGCCGGCGACGCCGGTCGACGACTCAATTAATAAATACTTCCTGCCCCTTTTGCAGAATTAATTAATTAATAGCACCACCATATTCTTCTCCCTCTTTCGCTAACTTAATTAATTGTACCCCCCCCATACCACGAACAACCTATGCCTTATTTAGAGACCCATGCACTAAAACATAGATTTCCATAACATAGCTAGCTAATGGAATATATATATTGCTTGCTGTACGAGTACTAAGTGTATTACAGAAGCACAGAGGAAGCGTACCATATACTCGTCACACACATACATACTTCGAAATATTGTCACGTGTACCCGCGTTATTAGAAAATGTCTCAAATCTGCGGTATGCAGCTATGCGTATGTATGCGCCATATCGTGCTGCCCAAGGAAGGTGTGGCTTGGAAAGACTGCTCGTACACCGATGAAATCCGATTCAACTCGACATTAGGCACTGGCGTCGGTGCTGCTTGGCCTTGTGTTGCTCCACTTATTTGGCGGCAAGCATGTGTACCCTTCGTTGTGTATAGTTGTCGTGGGACTGTGATATTCCGACCCTATCGTCTTGCGTACGACTCTCGCGTGCCGTGAGTACCGAGTAAATGCCGTTTTCTGGTTGAATTCTATGAGATGAAGAAAATATACCAACATATCTGTAGGGTCAGTAATATTCGTATGGTCTGAATTCCCCTGGTGTGCGTATTCCGTTTTCCGCAGCAGTACGAATATCCCTTCGGATGTATACGTTTCTCCTTCCGTATTAGTCCACGTACTTGGGTACGTCTAGAGTCTACAGTATATATATAATATCAACGTATCTCGGTTGCGGGCGTGTGTATGTGATGCCTGTCTTACCCCGGACGATGGCCTGGCGTTGTAATGTCCACTAACCTTTGCTGCCCTACCAAACATACGCATCCATACATGAGATGTTGCCCCCCAGGCATATCCATATAAACGACGGTGCGAGGCAAGCATTTGTTATATATTCATACCCGTTATTTGAAAACGTTTGAAAAGCAACAAGCAAACCAACTATATTTGAAAAATTTGAAATATTTTGATACCGCCCTACTGTAGTACCAGGTATCCATACATCAGATGTCGCCACCCAGGCATTTAAACGACGGTGCGAGGCAAGTATTTGTTATATATGCGATATAGAGTTGTGCCCTCCCTGGTGTTTGTGCTTCGTGAACATGCGCGTTATGCTGCAGTAACATTGGGTTGTGCTACCTGGTCAGGTACGATCATCTTGTACTTCTTCTGCTGTAGGTATCAGCAGATAAAACCCACGAGACAAAACCCGCTAAACGCACAACAAAACTGGACAAAATACAACGACCGAGATCATTGTACGTAGACATAGACGAGACTCGCGTTCAACGCGTCTATTCATGATTGTACAGAACACCAACTACAGTACTCGTACCCCCCCGCAGTTTTGCCTGTACGCGTGCCGCCTTTTTGCGTCAGTGCATGATCGTGTGTGCGGAACGTACATGGGCTACGTGATAATGCGGCCTAAGTTTTTTCGCCAGCTCGATTGCTCGGTCCGCAGTACACACACTTGTGGAATTAAGTACGCCAACACGTTCCTTGGCCGTGCAATAACAATATATTATTTTAGCTGCAACTGGCGACTTCATAATGCCAAGAGCTACAATATATGTATGACGGCAAATACAGGACAAAAACGATAATGGGAATACCTACAGTATATTTCAACACGAAAAACGATCGCGAAGAAAGCAAAGCTCCGCTCCGCCCGCTACGCTCGCGAAAGAAAAGGGGCAAAGGAGGTCCACGATGTTGTGCAAGGACCGACTTAAAAAATGCCAAGAGATTTCATACTTCAATGCAGCGAAATATGTTTTACTGCTGTGCGCAACTAACTGAACGTTATAGCACCGGCCTACCGCTGTATCGTAGAACGTACTCACTGATGCACGAGATGAACATGTCACATTATGGAAGAAACGACACTACTACTGTTGTAAGATTTACTGAAGAAGAGAAGGCACATCACGGGTACAGCACTGTCCGCACGGCAGTAGGCCACGGAACCGCACGGTACCCATCAGCGCTGCGCTGCAACACCTACTGCTGTACATACGTACAACCGAACGTATAGTAGTACCCGCCTACCACTCACAGCTGTACTGTACTGCAGTACACACAAAAATGAACGAAAAACAAACGTACAGCAGTATTTTTATGGGAGCATGAAGAAATCACGCGAGTTTGTTTTCGAACGTCTGAGGTTCTATCAGCCTCGTAAACTCCCTGCCCCCTCGCGACCACCTCTCGATGGACACGCGAAGCCTAGCCACAAAAACGGCGACCGCGCTCCTGCCGACCCTCCCTTTACTCGGCAGCGCCCGCCGATACCCGCGATAGCGCCGCGCTCCTCCCCGTTGCCGTGTTCAAGCACGAGCACAAAAACATGAAAAAAAGCTGGAGGCAAAGCAAGTAATCGCGAACATGCGAAGGAAAAAGAAAACACAGAAAGAACTTCGGGAAGCAAGTAACTTCTGCGTCGGCAATTAGAGGCTGAGAGTGGCTGTGAGGTACCAAGATATATCGAGGAAAGCTTCCGAACCAAAGAAGAGCATCGTAAGGAATTCTATGTCTGGGCTCTCTTGTGTGTTCACGACGAGCTCGCGAAAGGGTAAAAAACAAAAAACAAAAAAACAGAATATTACAAACAACTGGCACGTATATACGTACAAAATAAGACCTCATGAAGAGAACAAGACAAATTGTCTTAATCCACTACCGTCGGAAAACACACGTTTAAGCGCCTGCCACGCGAGATACAGTGGTTGGATCAAGCCCAAACCTCGACTAACGTGTTGGGACGGGTTTCCCGTTTAGGCGTTGTTAGCGTTTTGCCGACAAATGCCCGTACGAATAGATGTGTTGCAAAACAGACAAACAATTTCAGAAACATAGCTATGGTTCAAGTGTGGATAAGATGCAGCAATTATTACGAATATTAACGTCTTAGATTGAACAAAGGGAATCTGGGGTTTGTGGAGAGGTAATAAATCGTTGACAGGATTGAAAGACGGGACCGGGAAATGTTTATCAAGGCTGAATCATGGTGGCGCAGTTGGTTGAACTGGAGAGACAGAGGTTAGCAGGGTTAGGGTTTGGAGACAGCAAGGAAGAAGATACTTTAGTAGTGCAGGGACCTACTCTTGGTGTTGGCGAGCAGGGGTTTGGCTCTGAGTGAAATATCGGCGAGTTGAAAGAAGCATCCACCCGCCGCCCTTCCCTGGGGGGTTAAACGGTAGGGCTTGCAGTAGAACGTGGCAGTCTATATCGGGTGGGTGTTTATTATATATGCTATAGCTAAAGTGTGTGGCTAATATCCAGCACTTATTACAGATATTAATGATAGTTTCATCAGCAAAATAAATGGATGTGTTTCTAATTCTTGGCTCCGATGATTTTGTTTTTTAGGAAATTCATGGCTCCGAAAACATATTTCAATGGCCATTCTTATTATCGGAGCAATGAATTTCCAAAAATTCCATTTATTTTGTTTTTGCACACTTTTCTGCATAATACCCATTGAATAGACACCTCCGGTTGTTGGGCAACGGTCGGTTTTCTCATTTGACTGCTATGCACTTCCTACATTCACAGCAACAAACTGCTGAAGGCGTTGGTCTTGTTGGTGCGGGTCGGGAGAGCTCTTGCTGGAGCGAGACAGCCGAGAGAGTCCAACTGCTTACTACGCATGCTACGATAGAGGTGCGCCATGTTTTGTTTTCTGAGCTCCTCACGTGAGAAGCTCAAAACTGAAAACAAGTACATTTTATTTATGGGAAGCTATATCAAGTGCTACCAAATGGGCAATCCCATGACCTACAGCACTAAGTACATACTAAAAATAGGTATTTCAACACACTAATGAAAGTCCGTCGATTTTGGGTTAAGGAGCCCGTTTTCTCAGAAAACATTTCATGCGCGATACGATAGAGATAGCACTTTATGGCTGAAATGGTTTCTTAATGATCGAGCTGCTTAACTCAAAATCGGCGGACTTTGATCATTATTTTGTTGCAATGTTGTTTCTCGTTTGCTTCGGCCATGGGATTTTTCATCGGATAGCACTTTTACCTTCCTCCAAAATCAGTTTTGGGTGAGGTATAGAGCTCTTCAAGTAACCACCCTTCCTTCCAAGGCAAAAACATGGTGCACGTCTTTCGTAGCATGCGTCGTTTCAGCCAAACAAATGTGCTCGTACCTCTATCGTGTATCACGTGTGTGTCTGGACTGCTGTTAAAAAGAAGCTGTGGCAGAAGTGGTTGTGAGTTACCAGGTATCTATACATATCTACCCGGCACGTGCATATACTCACTCGTAGAATGATTGGTGGTAACCAGTGAAATTAGCGGTGAATTTGTTCTGATTGTGAGTGAATTGTTTGCACAAATAATTTGCCAAACGACAAAAAGGTACAATCCAGGCAGTCCCGTGCTGCGGCGCATTAACGCTGGAAATCGGTCATCATCACCACCCCCTCCCCCGACTTACGTCCCTCGCTTCAGCGCGGTTTTCCCCAGCTCTCTACAGCACCGTTTTTCTCACACCGATGTGGGCGAGTCTGCCATGCACCGGGCCAGATCTGCTATGCATTGGCCAATCATATCGCTCCATTTGCTTTGCATCGTAATGCACCCATTGAATGGAAACCCATTTTTGCTTTGCATTGGCCAATCAGGAACGTTATTTAGCTTTGCATCGCGCCGCACTTTGCTTTGCATCGCGCCGCAAGACTACGAGTAGCTTGCATCGCTCGTCGTACGCAAACACCCTGCATTTCAAACACCTGGATCTCCCTCTACACACACCTATGGACTCGCATAAGCTGGGCCTCAATCTACGCGTACCGTTGGGCTCCCATGAGGCTGTTTTTGTGGTGAAAGCGACCTCCGGCTTCGACAACCAGCAGCACACTTGAGCACGCCACAACACGACCTTGGCCTGAGCGGGCGAGTACGTGGTGTGTGCTGTACACGGAGCTGCAAGGCCACGGAGCTGCAAGGCCCGCAACATGTTGCATCAGCGTGAGTTGGGCTGTGGAGTTTACGCGAGTACCTTTGTTCGATTGGCCGGTTGGATGTCATTGTCTCGTACTCGTCGTTGCGCTGCGTTCTGGGTGCGTTTGTGGGGCCGCATACTGTACTACAGCAGCAGTGCTGACGCTCAGAGCACAAACAGCAGTAATCAGCGTGTTACAGCCAAGGCAATAGGAACGGCAACAACAACGCTACCCATGAAGCAGCAGCACCACTGCTGTAGAAGGAAACACTGCTCGTTGCTGCTGCCGGTAGTAGGAGCTGTGTTGCTTGCCTTGGCTGCATTGGCTACGGTTGTTGGTGTTCTACAGCAGTACATACGTATTGTTTGACAACACCCATCACGTCGTCATGTACCGGCACGGGACAGCAGACAGCAGCGGTGCCACAGCAGCGGTGACCCAGGTACACCATTGTTGTTAGTGTAGTGGGAGCTACAATATGTCGATTGATTGAGGTTTCTGCGGCTGCTACAGGTGCTGCGGTCTACGGCTTTCTACTGCACATATTGCAGTCACACCGTGTACGTGCGTAGGCGGTGCTGGTATTAGAGCAGTATCAACGCGAGCTTGATGCAGCAGCAGTGGCAGGTAAGAGCTGTGGTAAATGCTGTACAGGCAGTAGTACCGGTACGTAGCTGTGTCGATTGCGTTCCAAACCAGCTGCCGCGGCTGCTGTTTGCTTTGTACGGATTTCTTATGTTCCTATTGCCCGACAACGGTTTTTATGTTGCCATGTCAGCTACTCAAGTCAACCATGATACGTAGGAGGTAAGAGTACGTTAACCTGACGCCCTTTTCTCTGTCCGGTGCTGCTTCATGACAAAAATCAAGGTGGTCTGCCTGGGTCAGAGATGGATGGGATATCCAACGCCGTAGTGTCCGCCGGGGGCTCGATTATGAACCACTAGGGTTTTAACGAAAGAGCACTCTACCCGAGAAATGCAGACCTTCGGGGAAAATGCCAACACGTCAAGGTGAGGTTGGTTGAGGGCTGAGCAGATGGCGCGAAGGGATGGTTCGTTGAGGCCTCGTTGAAGGTTGAGCGGTGTACATCGCAACAAATGCGATCCGTGTCAAATTGGCTGGTAGGGTAGCTGTTGAACTTGTCCGCATCCCACATCGCATGCCATTCACCCTTCTGGTCGCCCGCAGCTTCAAACTGGCGGAGTGACGCCAACAAGTCGTCGTAGGCGTACGTTGGGTCCACGCACGACGAGATACCGCGCACGCGTTCTCTCATAGCAAACACGGCGATGCGTTGGGTTGTACTGGCAAGTCTTGAGGCAAGAGCTTTCTCTCCAGCTGGTGGCACCTCTTGCTGAAGATGAGTTGCACAAGATAATATAACCTACCTGGATTACAGCCGACAATATGTCTATAGAATACACACTCTACGCTCAGGTCACGCCTCGGGCGCGCCTTTTACTGTGAGTTCGGACCCGAGACATTTCTCCATGCGTGCTTATTGAGGTACTGGCGCTTGTTGGTCTCAACCACTGTGGCGAGTTGTCAACAAAACCGCCTTGCCTCTTATCGTATTTTCCGCATATCGTGTGCACCGTCTCATATACGAACGCATCAAAGCGACATATCTCAGGTGGAGCCCTCGACGAGTTCAAGCCGGATATGGGAGACCTTGGCCAGCTGCACCCGGTGTTGCATTTTGCCCCATCAAGGTGAGATTGGACGCATTTCCCCCCGAAACGTACTCATGGTCACGGTTGGGCTACGGTCGCATACCATAGAGCCTCGCATCCCCACAACGCCGGGACGGAACACGTCGGGTTTTCACTGACCAAGCAGATATTTCTTGCACCAAGAACGAATCGCGGTGAGGTGCTCGGCGAGTCGCATGAGGAGTAAGCACGACCCTTCTAAGAACCGCTCATGAGGCGGCTTTCGGCACCTTGTACGTGATTCCATGCAGATGCGTGATATCATCGACTCACTTTATGTGTTCTCCTGTGTGGTCACTTCCAGACACGGGACAAGGGGCCGAGAGCTATCGCTAGCGAAGAAGCAGTTTAGACAGCTTGCCCCTTTTGCCTCGAAGTTTGTTGTTGTGTGTGTCTATGGCACCACACAAGGCTTGATCCAAGTGACTACCAAAGCTTCCCTCTCACGACCGCAATACGCAAACATCACTGGATGCAAGCATACTCCAGTACACAAACACGACTTGTATGTATCGGTTGGGTCGATGGAAGATGAGCTAATTAGTTTTACACACCTTAACTCCCTCTGGACGCATTCACCGTTCTCAAAAGCTTGTGTGGGGTGTTTGTTTTTGCATTTGTTCAAACTGGTTTGTACGCTGCATTCCGGGTCTACCACATTATTTGTGTTTTTCATTCACTTCCATGAAAGTCTATAATTACTTCGCTGGACGTTTTTTCCACTTTCATCGAAGTGAAATCTTACATCCATGAAAGTTTTTTTAATTTCCTGGAAGTAAATAGACCTATATATGGAACATTTCCTGGAAGTAAATTTAATTCTATGAAAGTGTTTTTACTTCCATGGAAGTAAATTGACTGTTGTGGAAAATTTCATGGAAGTAGACCGTAATTACCTCGATGGAAGTAAAAACACTTCCATTGTTCCGTGCAAGTTTCCATTTGAAGAGGGCGAACGGCCACTAGACAGGTCCAGGGGTGTTCCGCGCTGCGCGGTACACAGTTTATAATATCAGGTTCCTTGTTTGTCCTACATTGTGGTATTCGGGATGGGCCCACTTTGGGTGGGACGGTGTACCAACTGGAAGCAGGGGGTGAATTCGTGCCCTGGCTTTCATGTTTTACTTCTAGGAAGTAAACTTCAAATTGACTTCCAATCCACTCACCTGGAAGTAAAAACGTTCATGGAAGTCAAAACTAAACCGTGGAAGAAAAACAACTCCCATGGAAGAAATATTTGTTTTTCTGATAGACGATTTGTAAGAAGTTACAACCGCGTGATTCCACCTTATTTTCCCTCGTTGGGTTATAAAACGAGATGAAATAACACTATTTTGGCCGGGCTAGTGATAGGGACCCCGTGGAATGTCTAGGCCACAGTAGCATGGGTTCGACAACGTAAAACATCCATGCTATTGTGAGCGTGCTTTATGTTATTGTAAGAGTGCGGTGGCTGGGACGAGCACGCCGACGCAGCAAACGGCGCAAATAGACGGCGGCACCGAATGTGAGCGCTGAGGATAGTCGCACCGTAGTTTCTCGATAAGGCCGCGGCGTGAAATGTACACTATGGACGGTTGCACAGCAGCTTATCGATAAGGTGCTGCTTTCGTGCCTGTCCAACAGGAAGACACTCCATTATTTTGGTATGATATCGGTACGTTACGTGTGCACCAGTTTTGTAAGTGTCTAGGCACTGCGAGCCTGCACGTATGCCCTTCTTGTGTCACTTTCAATTGCTGCAGTCGTGCTAAGTTGTGAGCAAGTACCAAAAGCTCATATCACAATTACATGCGTCCTCCTTGCGGTTAAATATTTTCACGCCGTTTGCAGGTAATCGATCAGGAAACCGCTCCTTTACAGCCGTCCTGCTCCTGCGGAGAATTACAAGCTTGACTTTACGGAGAGTTGGTATGAAGCTTCCGCAAGACCTGAACGAGATATGTTGGCCGGCCGGCTAAAGGTTGAAAGCGACGTGTGCAAACTCGTCCAAAGCGGTCGAAGGCGGGCGACATTACGGACAACAGAGCAACCCCAAGGATCACTTGCCCAGCCGAGGCGAAAGCGCGCGTTGACCCGATACTGCAAGAAGATGGCCAAGCAAATGGTGAATGCTGACCGGCCAGTTTCGGGTTGGCCTTCAGTGAAGCCACTATATTCCCGAGAGTCAACGCGTCACAAGAAGTTAATGCTGGTCCAGTCCATTGTGCTTCTGCTTGTGCTGGACATAGAGCAGAGGCGGACGAAGCCATGGGATGCTGATTTAGGCGGGGGGGTCTGTGTGTGATATGACGGTCGGGGGAGGGTGGAGAAGGCTGTGACGCTGGTAGTATTAGTGTGAGAGGGGGGACTGTTGGCGGGGCTTTACCCGATAGGAAGTAGAGCGCCGATTCCGTTCACGGCTGATCAGCAGCGGGCCTGGAACCCTTTGAGTAAACAACAGAGTGTCTCTACACTACGAAAGCCACATCGTCGTGGTTAGTACCGACTTGAAGCAGCAGATCGGTGCCTAGCAAAGTTTGCCTTTCAGTGGCAAACGGGGAGCGTAGAGAGGCAGTTCGTTCGGGTTGCGATAGGACCGGTGTAAGCCTTGCATAGGCATACATGTGGCGCGCATTCACCATCGGGTTTGTTTACTATGGAACAAGGCTCGGGTGTCATGAGTGGCGTCATTACAATAGCAAACAACTGAATGCTTTCAATATACCTTTCACGTGTGTACACGCGTTGCAACCAACAACAAGTGACCAGACTAAGTAGTTCCACATGGTCTAGACTTCTGAATGGATTCATGAACCTATATACCACGTGCTGTGTTAGCTCCAGGAGAGTCCCGTGGCCACGTATTATTGTGCACGCAGACGCATAACTTGCAGTATGTATGTGCTGCTGTGCGTATATACTTAGAAGAGCTGCTTCCCGGTGGCAACATATGGTGTCCGTCTCGAATCGAAGAACAAATCAGAGCGCAATGTCCTGACAATTTGTTACACCCTGCTCGCGATCATACGCGATGTGCAGTTTCGTAGGCTACTCTACAGTTATTGTTGAAAACACCAACCGTAAATATATTGAAATAACATACGAGTGGCACTTTTGAGCATCAGTGCGCTCACTGCACAGGCCGCTACCACGGCCGTACACGGCATGCCGGTAGCAGTGGAAATGCTCCACACTCTTAGTCGGCACCGATCGTCACATGGAACCGCAGAGCGGACGTATCATCGCATCACAAAGACGTACCTGTTGTCTTTGATCATGTTTTACGTACAGCACGGGGTTTCCACAATTTTTCGCGGGCTTCGCCCGCGGAATTAAATTAATTAAAAGCTGGCCCGGTACATGGAAAATTCGCCCGACACGCCACAAAAGTAGCGTTAACAATTTGGCGGGTACGCGATACACAGAGTACTTATAACTCAAAAACAGATCAAGAAGACTTGCCGCTCTAAATGATGGAGTAACGCTATACACAGTCAAATCAAGTATAACAGTGTCGTCCCCAGTCCCCAGTCTAAGATCAAGTCACGTGTTGTGTATAGGAATTAGTTTTGAATCGTGGTTTATATAGGATTTGGTGAAGGTCACCCCCCCCTCCCCCGTCAGCAGCCCTAAAATACAAACATTTGAGTGTGGGTCTCGGGGATGTTTTTTTGTGCGCCCTTGGGGTACGAGTAGTTTTCGGAATGCGGGGAGACGACATATATACAAAGGATTTATTGTTTGCGTCGTTTTACGAATAAATAGCAAGGAAAATAATTCACGTGGGAGTGCAAACACACCGCGCCCATGCCAGGATCACCCACCACTCATTTTTACGAGAGAGTACGAGTACAGAACCGAGTGCAACGTATATATCATACGCGTACGTACATAATAAATAGCCGCACATACACACTACCAAATAACCCTGCCGCGGTTTTCCAATTGATCGCTCTTCGTCTCCCCCTCGCGCTACCAAGCTTTCTCTCCCGAAACACGCTCTAACGAGTCCGACAACTACAGCAACAGCAGCAGCTATCCTTGGGATCTAGGGAGTGCCCAGCAGTCAAAGAGAACCGACCGTTGCCCCCTATAACCCGAGGTATCTACAGTAATCATGGGGATCAGATCCAGAGTCAAGGGTATGGCGAAGTCAGCCATCAACAGTGCTGTTGCCAAGGCGGAGGCTGGGCGCCCCAGGGGCCCCGAAGACCCGGAGGCTTACGCGGCGGAGGTGGCGGAGTCGATCAGGGGCGACGTCCGGTATGTGTTTTAATACGGGTGGGGGTGGAGGGTATATATATACACCGTAGTAGTAGTAGCTGTGTTTTGGTTTTGATACATACGGCGACACCACAACTCTCGCACCTCCGTTTTATGCGAGAAAGGATGACCGACTTTCCACCTAATTTTGCTGCTGCTGCTGCGAGGTTGTGAGTTGTAAATGTCTCTCGTACTGGAAAAAAAAATACAGCTGACAAGGAAAGCAAGTACACATCATGAGCAAACCCGCACTCACGGCCGGCAGCCGGTAGGGCATCCACAGCCGGAGCCCCATATATACTTTCCCCGAGACAGGCTGGCCCGTCAGCGGCAGTGCAGCAGCGTGGGGCACAGTCACTGAGGCAACCGGATTCGGGCAAGGAGGGAGGGCGGTGCCGCAGTATAGGTAGCCTGCTCGGCGACCTTCCTGCGCGTTGAGCTTACAGCAGTAGTAGTACGTACAAAGTGCTGCAGATAGTTGGTTGTAGTATTTGCACTGTCGGTTATATCTCGAAGCCACAGCAGTAAGTACTACCAGGCACACATGAAAATGTAACGCGAGATTTTACGTTGACGCATGATTCCGATTAAATATACGTAGGATGCGGGACAATGTACACAATGTATTATGCGGCACAACATGATACAGTAGGTCACGTGTAGTGTCATACCGGGCAAAAGCACAGCAGTTTTCGCACGTACGAGTAGCATTAAAACGCGCTCGTACGTAAACTCGCATCTTATGCCTGACCTGTACGACCGCTCCTCTCCAGCAACTAAAACACGTGGTCCCCAAGTAAGCATGTCATTACTTGTTATTCAACGAATTCTTTGGTGGCGGGAAAGAGAGGGTACGACGGACGGTGCAACGGCCACATGCGTTTCATCTTCCGTGTGTTTTGGCGAAACTAATAAATTAAATCTCGAAAATATCAGCAGTTGTGACCAATCAAGGGCTTGCTCGCTTACTGCGGTATAGACCAGGCAAACTGCTGTACAGGGGGCGTGCACGAGAGTTTCTGTAGGATATGATATCCCACGCGGGCATATGATACACCGCCTCGCAGCTTCCACAGCAGTGTGCAGCAGCAGCGGGACGATACCTGGCACACCAACGGAGTCTAGCTATCAATACTCGAAGCAACAGCAGCAGCAGCAGCATGAACCCCGTCAACATCAATATATCTAACCAACCGAGGGCCCCCGAGGATTTTGATACAACACCCCCCGCCAGAAACGTTGGTTTGTTTCGATCACAACACTTTTGTTTTTTTTTCCCCATAATTTCAAGTCAAAACATTGTCTTTGTTGTTGTTGTTGTGGTCCATCGTCACGATCCAGGCTCCAATACACACGAGTAGGATTGCGCTGTCGCAGGGTCGAAATTCCGTGTGCTCTCCGAGCTGCTAGGCACTTTTCTCGACACGAGGTAGACCTCGTTCTTTGCTTCTTCCGACGCTGTGCCCGTCTGCCTCGAACTCGCCCGGGGAAGGCCTGCCCAGTTGTGAAGTCGGGTGCTTGTGCTGTAGACGTCGAGATGCAGAGTAAGAGTTCCAAAGGGCCTGGACGTTTGCCCGATGATCTATTTTCAAGTACGTAGCATAGGAAACACGTTTTTCAAGAGGGCCGCCAAGATTGGCAAAACTACCCGGATGCTTGTCTTGGATACTCGTATATCGATGGGATCGATTTTGTTCAGAATGACTGAAGCCCGAACCTTCAGGTACTTGAGTGTTATTTAGATCATCGAAATCAGGCGTCTATCTGCCTGAGGTGTGCTGTTGTTGTCTAGCATAGCGTGCGGCACGTCATGGCGTCACATGCCAATACACTTTGAGCCTGACCCCAAGGTACAATGGCAAGACAACGGCAGAAACATTGGCGGTTTGACGCGCCTAGTTTTTATGAGTCTCCTCCCGCAAAGGAGCTCTATACGACGTCACGCCGAAACTGGTTTTGACGACGGCTGAAAATAAAACCCGACGGCTGGCTTTACCAGCGATTACATTGTACGATGGAACTACTGTAGTAGTCAGGACCAAGTCTGCTTAGTATAAGCATGCTTAAATATATATACATATATATATACACGGTTCCCCTCCGGGACGTGCCTAGGGGAGTGGCGCAAGGACGAATCGAAAACCTACTATTAATACAACAGCATGCGATATTATAACATACGCATATCATATTGTATTCATACTGTTCATTAATGTAGACATGTTAAGAAATGCACCTGCATTTTTGGGGATAAAAAACATACTCGGAAATAGGGTAGAACCATTACTATTGACTCTTACAGATCCCGCCAAACATAATTCCCAATATTTAATTGTTGTGGAACTCAAGCTAAGGAAGGTTTATCGCGCACAAAACCGAGGACACCCGACAAAAAAATGTTTGAAAATACTCCAAGCGTGATACGCGGCACATACACGCATGACACACGGCACACACCGCACACGCACGCACGGGACGTGCCTAGGGGAGTGGCGCAAGGACCAATCGAAAACCTACTATTAATACAACAGCATACGATACTGTAACATACGCATATCATATTGTATTCAATTCGTAGTACATAAATACGACGTTATGAAATATCTGCGTACTACTGTTCATAAATGTAGACCTTTTAAGAACTGCACCTGCATTTTTGGGGATAAAAAACATACTCGGAAATATGATAGAACCGTTACTATTGACTCTTACAGATCCCGCCAAACGTATTTGCCAATATTTTTTAGTTGTGGAACTCAAGCTAAGGAAGGTTTATCCTGCACAAAACCGAGGACACCCGACAAAAAAATGTTTGAAAATACTCCAAGCGTGATACGCGGCACATACACGTATGACACATGGCACACACCGCACACGCACGCACACGTGACACATGTACAGTAGTGGTGACATAATATTTGCAGAATAGGTAGAAAATGATGCGCCGAAGAAAGGGCTGGAACTCTCTACAACACCTGCCTAAGAAACCCACTTGGTTTTGTTACGTACAATACGAAAAAAAGTAGAAAACAAAAGTAGAAAAAAAGCGTGTATGTAGGCATCGCCAAGGATCGAACTCAAGCCTTTAAATCTGAAATCGGACACAGTGACCGTTTGACTACGTTTTCAAATATATATTTTCCATGTACTGGTACAGCAGTATTATTTGTCGCGGCGCGCGTCAGAGGCACGACAGGCCGCACACCGCACATACATCATGCAAGCACAGCAGCAAGCAGCAGCAGCAGCAGAAGAGAGAGAGGTGGTAGTGTGCCTGATGACGAGTGCAAGCCTGCATAAAGCAACCACTATACTTAATAGCCACAGCAGTATACGGTGAACCCGCCACAGGGACGTCTGCTGCGTGTGTTTCTAGCCGGGGCTGTGGCGTGTTCGTATGCGTTGCATGGTGTTTGATGTCTCGTGGATTTCTGGAGTGAGCTTCGAAAAACAAACACAAAAAACGAAACATATCAGGACAGTTGAGGTACACCTATTTATTCAAAGCGGTCAGTACATTTCCGGTCATAGAGAGCGTGGGTCTGTCACACACAGCAGCAGAACAGAAAAAGGTACGTAGATGGTGTGGATTCTAGACCGCAGATTCCTCCGATAGACACAGCTAGCCACACGCACGGTGTCACCTGCTGGTGCTTATGCAGAGTTGTAACGTTGTGCTCTCTGAACGTTCAGCGGTCAACCTATGGAAAAAAAATAATGTCACATAGGGAAGAGAAGTGGAGGTGCTCCAAGCTCAGCGGTCGTGCCGTACGATGCCAGGTGTGGTCCTGCCGACGACGCCAGGTGTGACGTGATGACCGAGTAGAGACGATGATAGAAGGGAATGGAACACGCTGGAATCGTTGCTTGAGCTTGTAAGCAAGCTTCTTCTTCGATATGGAAAGACCTCTTGTTATTATTAAGCTCTGTAGATGTAGACTAGGTGAGAGACAAAAGCCTGGATGACGAGGGCCAGAATGAGAAGTGAGCTGAGGAGGAGGAGGGTGCGAGAGCCTCTTCCAGGCTCTCGGGCTCTCTTCTCCAATGGCCCGTAAGTCGGGTTGTTACAAACCCCCGCTAAATAATGGAATTCCGCTACTCTGCTAGATCTACTTCTCTAAGTCTACTGTCTATCCGCTTATGGGAATGTCTTCATATAAGAACATTCTTATATGCTTACGGGAACTTCTCATACTTATCGGGAGTTCCGACATTAAGGAACGTTCCAGTGGTTCAGAACGTTCTTCTAGGCCTGTCTGGCCTACCAAAGAGAACACGCGAACAATCTTTGCGGTGTCCCATCTATAGCTTTAAGGCACCTCATCACACTGGTATGTCGTTGGGCTCTCCTGTGTGCTCATGACTATGAGCTCGTGGAAATAAGGGGGGGGAAATCGGGCCAAAAAACAAAAGCAGAATATTATTATTTACTGGCACTTACATAAAACGACCCCACGCAGAGACCCAGCGGAGAGATTCGTACATGAGCATCGATTTGAAGGTATGATACATTCCATGACTCGGAAACTTCGCAGGCTTCGACAAAAGTAACTCGTCACGGTACAGCACGGATCTGAGGCACGCGCATGCATGGTGTAATGCCTGCTGGTGCCGCTGCTGGTGCTGCTGGGCGGCAGGGTTGTAACATTGAGGTTGTACTGTTTATAACACGCTGTCTGCGGTGCTGCTGCTGTTCGTGTGTGCTCCCCGTGCTCCCGGCAAGAAACACACAAAAAACGCACGACTGAACAAAAACAGGGCCTCACGCGGAGAAACCCGGGAAATCGTCTTATTCACTCCCGCCAAAAAAACAATTTTGAGCGCCCGCCACGCGAGCTACAGTGCTCGGATTGAGCTCAAAGCTCGACCAGCGTGTCCGGCCGGGCTTCCTGTGTCGGGTACTTAGCGTTTTGCCGAAAAGTGCTGGTGCGAAGAGAAAAGCTGCAAAAAGTACGAAAATTTCACAAACATAACTATACATACACCAGGTAGGCCTTTGAGTATGCGATGCGTTTTGATACTACGATTCGGTCCCCAGTCATAGTGTTAACAGAGTACGATGGTGTAAGGAGCATACTACAGTAATAGCCAGTCAGAAAATGTTGTTTTCGTTTTCCAAAACGTACTGTTCACACAAAATAACATTCCATTTCGTAGTCATGGATCTGTGTAAGTTTTCGTTGAGAGTATACATATGCTGCTGTATACTGCGGAAAATGGGAGGTGCTCTTCCGTAAGATCGGACATATTACCGGTCATTCTGCTCACCCCCTATTGCAGCTCTCCGCCCTTCCTGCGCGTGTATATGACTGTCTCCCTCCCTCCCGCCCGGTTATTGTGAACTGCTGTGAAACCAAAATATACGGTTTATGTCACCTCGCCCTCTTGTGTGTCCGCGTCTGCCTTTGCGTGTTTTTATCTCTGCCCGCGTGTATGCGCCCGCTTGTGCGTGTCTTTATGTTTGTGAACTGGGGGTATTGCGATACCGCAGCATGTTCTCAGGATGCACGGACGACCAGGAGTCGTCGGATCTTTGCGAGGCGTCGAGCATGGGTGCCGGAGGGGCTTGCACGAATGCTTTGGTGGACACGCTGGTGAGTAGGTCATATTCGTGCTTGCAACCGGGTGATACTACAGTAGTCCGCTGGTTGTGTGATGCCAGCAGAGTTTATACCACTCCAATCTTTAGCAAACAGCGGACGCTCAGATTTATACGAGTGCGGAGAAATATCCTGAACAGGACCTACAGCACACAAAAGAACCTACACACTTGAAAATCAATCTACTGACAAAAGCACCTTGTCCTATCTATTGTGGTCTTCCGCAGTAGTGCTAGAGACGTTAGTAGATGCGGTTAACTTGTCATCCCTGACAAATGCTACGATAGAGGTGCCCCATGTTTTTTCTGAGCTTCTCACTTAAGGAGCGTCATACCCTCACCGAAAAAAAGATATTGTAGGAAAACAAAAGAGCTGCCGGATGAGAAATATCCTGACCGAGGTATACCCTGACACCTTATTCGTCACACAAATGAAAGTCCGACGAAGTTTGGTTAAGGAGCCCGATCGTTCAGAAAACGATTCAGCCAAATATTGCTACCTCTACCGTAGCACGCGTCGGGTTTTCCTGTCTACTGTGGTCTTCCGCAGTAGTGCTAAAGACGTTAGTAGATGCGGTTAACTTGTCATCTCCCTCGTAAACAGAGCGTGTCAGCCTTCAGTGCCTCCAGCGGAGTTTTACTCCGTTCATGTAAATAAACGCCTTTTTTCGCTCCGTTGCTGCTGCTGGTTGTCTAACGCCGTTTTGTTGTCGTACACCCGTGCCACCTTAACCCACCACAGAACGCAGACGAGGGCGGCACGTGGCTGTCGGTGCTGAAGGGCATGCAGGCCAGGACCGATCACCTCGAACAGGTTCGTGTGTGTGTTGTACGTGTTTGGGCAGTACGTCAGGCTAAAATGTATCGCCGGCAGTTACTGCGAGTGTGGCATCAACGACGATATACAAAGAGTAAGCTAGATAATGGTGCTACGATCGAAAGGGTATTTTTCAAGCAGAATGCTTTTTCTTTATGACAATCAGGGCTCCCCCACAATGGCGCTGAGGCATCCCATAATATAAGGTACGCTGCGCATCGCAGGAATTTTGTTTTTTGTTTATTTATCCTCCGGCGGATCGGCAAAAACAAATCTTAATCCCTCCACACTTCCAAGTTTCACTGAGTGTCTCGTGTCAATAACTCCATGCCACCTCGGAAGTATCAGCCCTTGCTGCCTACTACTCCGGAGACATTAACATGTTGACCCGACCTGACCCCCGAAGGGGCCCGGTGCGGTGGGGATAGCCACCCGAGTATTCCCTCGCCCTTGGTGTGCTAGTTTTGCGCGTTGTATACCCACAGGATGGCATGGGATTGTTCATCTCGGTTTGCACGTGTTGTTGCCAGTTGTTAGATGAGGGGAAAGAGCTGGTCTTAGTGAGGGGCTTCAGAAAGAGTTAGAGCCCACCCTAGGGCCATAGTAAATAGGACCTACCGTATACACAAAAACCTGTATAGTTACCTGTTTTACTAACACTATTTGGTCCTATTTACTATGTTCCCCCGAAATAGCAGGCGACAATCGTGCAAGTTTGTTTGCGAGGCTCTGTTTACATTGAAATGAAATACGCGACCCTCGAGTGCATAACCTTTGGAGTCAAATACAATACTCTCTCAAACGGCGATATACGTACACGTATGTTTCGCAGGCGCAGCGGTATATTTATTCGCCAGCCAACAGCTATACTATTCTCCTCAGCCGCGCTGTCGCGGCAACTAAAATCGAAGCCTTGTATGTAGGTACGTTTGCCGTTTTGGGACTGCAGTGCGACGAGCGACGAGTTATCAATACATCGAGGATGAATTAATAATAGTTGTCGTTGAAGGATTTCGGCGTTAGGGGCAAGGTGGTGATTTGTGCTGGTGGTGTGAAGGTGGTATAGGTGAATTGTTTGGTTGGTGATTATGATAATGCTCGGAATTGTGTCGAGTGTGGAGACTGCTGTTATTTTGCCGTACCTCCCCTCCCCTCCCGGCAGAAACAAGTGTTCGCTGTGGTGCGCTGATTCATTCTACACTTTGCATCGTATGCTGTAAACCTAACGAAGAGAAGTGGGAGCGATCCAAGATCTGTTGATTTAGAGTTCGCTTCGTTTGTGCGTGTCATTGGTTTGTTTGGTTCTTCGTCTGAATCGCGTCGGACTAAAAAAAATGAATATTGTGTTGGTTTAGTGTTTACTTTTGGTATAGGTTTCTCCCTCGGGTCCTATTTTTTTTTACGGGTGTTACGATAGAGTTTGTCCCAGTGACACTTTTTGGCTGTTGTTTTTTCCGAATGATCGGACTCCTTAACCCAAAATCGTCGAAATATGTTTCATACTACTGTAGACTCAGGTCATGGCATCGCTCATCGGGAAGCACCTTTATTTTCCTCCAAAACCCATTTTTCGGCGACGTATGGAGCTCCCAAAGTGAGGAGCTCAGAAAAAGCAGGGCGCACCTCTATCGTAACATGCGTATTTTTCGTTTCAGAAGTCAACTTCGGTTTCCGTAATTTAACTTTATTTTCTTGGTTTGTTTGTGCCTTCAACAGGTGCCCCAGCTGAGCACGTCCGGCGTTTTGGACATACACGACAAGTTTTTCATCAACAACCCCGATGTGAGTATCCTTCTAGACGAGGTTGTTCGTGGGTTCGGAGTCGGTGTGGGCGCGGGGTCGCGGGGAAGAGGAATACCAGGAGACCTTAGTTCTCTGCTGCCAGTAGGAGGGATTGGTTGGTAATGTTTGGGAGAGGTAGTCGTACGAAGTACCTTGAGTACAACCTACATGCTGACCCGGTTGGTTGTTTTGCTCTGTGCGCGTATCTCTTTTTAATAGTTCGATTATTTGTGTATGAGCTATGTCTCTTTTTACGCCCCGAGAGAGGCAAAACCACGGTAAACTTTGGAGCTGTCAACAGTTGACGAGAAGCGTGAGAGCACCGCCGTGCGACTCCCGGACACTCTCAAGACAGAAACTTCCTGGACTTCCTCTCTCGAATAGTCACCTAAGTTGTCAGTAGGAAGAAGGGATTAGGGATAGGGACGATACGTGGTTGTGGGAGTGCTTGTCGGCTAAGGGGAAGGAACAATCCCACGGTAGGGGTGCCACGTTTTGGCTGCATGTTTTCCGACCGGTTGAGCTCCTCAAGTGCGTAACCACCGGACACTACTTAATTTGTTACAGGTATGTTTGTTTTGGGACTACCGCATTGCAAGGTTTGATCGGATTGCGCGAACGAATGTTTCCGAAGTCATGTTTCATGCGAGATTTTGCGCTCCTCATGTGAGGAGCTCATAATATTCTGCTCCGCCGCTACCGTGGGATGAGTCGAAGGGAGGGGCTCTTGGAGTGTTGATTGGCACGGGGAGGGTTCAGTTACGGAATATATCGAAATGTCAAAATTTGCAGTGTGCTTGGGAGGTGCCAGTGCGCGCACGTACGATATGAATGTAGCTAGCTGCCCCGCGTGTTGTTGATACGGTAACCATCGTTGCTTCTCGTTCTGCTGATGATGCCGTGGGATATCGATCGTTCCATTTTGTTGCTTCTACTTCGCGGGGATGCTTCGGTTTTTGGTGATACTGTTTTGCAGGTTATGCTTTCATGTTCATGAACCTCTCGGGAGTGCTGGCAACGCTGCCGCTGTTTGCTTCTAGTTGGTGGTGATACTTCTGTGGGTTGGTGCTCTCCTGCCTGACGCTTTGTGCGGCTGATGGCATGTTGCTGTAACCCTTCGCTGCTAAATATTCCACGGGTGTGCTGTAACCCCTCTTCTGCCGCGGTTGTCGCCATCCTCGTTTGTTTCGCTGTTCTGGTTTTACGGGGTGCTACCTGGCCGAGCAGGGAAGCGGGAGGACGCGCTCCCTGTTGATCGGCATCAACTACGTCGGTCAGGGGGGGGAACTGAGTGGATGCCACAACGACGCTATCACAATGAAGAACTACATCTTAACGCATGTGAGTCCCCGCGTTTTAAGCAAATATCGCGCCCTGCTTCTGACGCATGCTACGATAGAGGTGCACCATGTTTTTGCCTTGGAAGGGTGGTTACTTGAATAGCTCTACACCTCACCCCAAATCGATTTTGGTATAAAGTAAAAGTGCTATCCGATTGAACACATCATGGCCGAAGAAAACAAGGAACACTATTCCAACAAAAAATGGCAGTCCGCCGGTTTTGGATTAAGGAGCTCGATCATTCAGAATGCATTCCAGCCAAAAAGTGCTATCTCTATCGTAGCACGCGTCTTCTGCTTGCGGTTTGTGTAGTGCGCTCCCACTCTTCCACCGGGTGAAGCATCTGCGCCCCTACTTCAGATAAATACGGTACCAATAAGGCGTTGGAGTATTTGACGGCCGCTAGTGTCTACGTATCAGCGAATACAGGCCCGTGGACGCATGCCACGCGGACGCGTGCCGCGATAGAGACACTTGCCTCACAGAGGTACCTGGGAGCTGCTAATGTTTTGCCGAGGCTTCTTCTTGCTTGGAAGGCATAGTGCAGCTGTCTCTTCCCTCAAACACACCAACCCAAATCTGACCCAAACAATACACTAACCGAGATGAATGTTCAGTCCCATGCCCTAGGGATACAACGAAGCATCAGCACGAACGAGTTATTGCCATACTAACATGAATATCGCAATCTAGAGGATCTAGGTCCGAGACGCTGTGTGCGGGATCTGTATGAGACTCATCACACACGTAGCTGTCGCACGTTTTAGGCTCACGAGGTTCGGAACGGTGGAGGTCCCCCTGGCGAGCAACTAGTGGACGGTACGATACATTTACTCCAGTAGTATACTATGTGTCATGGACTCTTTCGCTCATATACCATCAGTGTAGCTGTTGGTCTGCTGGCGCGAACCGCCTCCTCTCGAGAGTCCTTTGAGGAACGCATGGTCCGGTTAGAAGTGCACCGTTTAGTTTCTGAGGGTGGTCACTTGGGGAGTTCAATACCCCACCCAATGTCTGCTTTTGGACGAAAGCAAGATTGCTACATCCGATGGACAATCCCGTGGGCTACCGTAGTGATGTCATGAATAAAAGGTCAGCTCGAAACGTAATTCCGACGAGTTTGGGCTACGAAGGTTGAGCGCCATCGTTCCGAAACCGTTTCAGCCGAAAAGCGGCCCAGTATACCTCTATACTAGCCCGCGTCGAGGGACTCATAAAAATAAGGCCCAACCACTACCGACTGGTCCTACGATAGCGGGGGGTACCCACATTTCCACTATCGGGGTTTGGCCACGCGGACGAGCGGCTCCGAATCTCTAACTGATAATTGGACCTAAAAACAGTTTGTTCGCGTTAGGTAACAAAAACTCCAATATGATGGTGCATATAGAACCCAACAAATAAACAAAAATGGTTATGAGTACAAGGCAGTAAAGCAGTCACTCGGTCGATTGGCTCTGCGCAGGTGAAAGGCAAGAACCGATAAATGACCCCCCTATCGTAGCACCAGTCTACACCGCGGCATTGCTCGTGGTACAGCTCTTATCCAGGAAGCATATCTTACTTTAGGTGGTGCGAGATCGGGAATAAATCTGCCTTGAAAGGTCTAAATCATCAAGTGGGAATCGAGATCATCTGCAGGTAGGGTTTTAAATAGTTTCACCTGCGTGCAGGAAAAAGAAAGTCATCATATTCTACAAGGGCGGTAAGGGGGTTGTTTTTCTGAAATGTGTTGGCGACTCCGCTTCCTCCTCCTCCTCCTCCTCCTGTTATTTCCCTATTGTACCGGGCCGATAGCTTCAAGGCAAGTTAGTGCGACTCCACTACGTTGTTTCCCATAGTCTGGTATATTTAAGTGTATGCAACAGTTCATGTCATTGGCTGCAAAAAATCGATACTCATCCGTCAAGTCAGGAAAAAGTCTTTTTTCGACATAACGTGCTCGTGATTTTAGTCGTTTCTATCTTTGGCGCGCCGTACTTGTTTTGTTTCGGAAGGGCTACCAGGGGAACCCGTCGAACTGCAGGGTCCTCATGGACGACGGAGAACACGAAACCCCCGACCGCAACAGCATCCTCGCAGGCTTCAGGTGGGTGGAGATCGGAACGCGTTTTTCGACGGAGATACGTATATAGCACTTTCGGGCGAAATATGTTGTGAATGATCGGGGCGCCTTAACCGATGCGTGCTACGATAGAGGTGACACGTTTTGGCCGAAATATTTTGGCATGACGGACCTTCTTAACCCAAAATCGTCAGACCATGGGATTGTTTCCGATTTTTCATTGGTTGTATCGTTAGACCCATGGGAGTGTTCATCGGGTATTCGTAGCTCTTCTGTTTTCCTCCAAAATCGGTTGTTGGGTGGGGTATACAGAGCTCCTCAAGTGACCACCCTTATGAGGCAAAAACATGGTGCGCCTTTTACCGTAGCATGCGTCAACCCAAACCCGTTCGTGGTCGTCTATGTACTCGTGCTGCCAAAAATATAATTATATGCTCAGGGCATGGAATCTTCATTGGGTACGCACGTCGTAGCACTTATAGTTTTGGTGAGTGGGGTATAAAGCTTCCTCAAGCGATCCCCCTCCCATAAATAAAACATGAGTCACCTCTACCTTTGCCTTCGACGCGTGCTAGGATAGAGGTGCACCATGTTTTTTCTGAGCTCCTCACTTAAGGAGCGTCATGTACCTTACCGAAAAAATGATTATGGAGGAAAATAAAAGTGCTGCCGGATGAGGAATATCCCCACCGAAGTATACTCTAAACATTATTCGGCAAAAACATATTAGTCCGACGAATTTGGCTTAAGGAGCCCGATCGTTCAGAAAACGATTCATCCAAAAAGTGATACCTCTACCGTAGCACGCGCCCTTCGTCGGGGAGCAGCCGAGTGATGGTCCAGGCTATTAATGCATTATACAGTTAGTCGAGGAACCATCTGGCATATAAACACGAGACTCTTCCAACTTGGTTGCAGTAACCATAGCTCTGAACGTAACCCAGAAACTGAATTAAAACGAAAACGTGTACCACTAACCAGACGAACGGTCCCATCGCCTAGGTATCTGTATCGTTTATTATTTTGCCTACGAAACAAAGTGAGTTTGTTGTGGGTGACTCCATAAGCATTTGCCTCCTAGCGAAAAATTACGTGCCAATAACATATCCCTATCCTATATACCATGCGTCGTTTGCTTATCGTCTATGGTTGCCATATATATTTCGGAGACGGGCCGCGTCTACGTTAGACTTAGGGGGCGTAAATAGACAGAGGCATGCTACCGCAGATGGGCACCTCGTTTTTCCTTGGGTTCTTAACTTGAAGAGCTCATTCCTCACCTAGAAACAGACGTTGCCAAGTATATAAAGTGCAACCCTATGAATCATGCCATGGTCCTGGTATACAACGGATACTAATGCCGAACGATAATGACTTTCCGACAATATAGGGTTAATGAGCCCTGTCATCCAGAAAGTAGTTTATCCAAAAGGTACTCCCTCTATTGTAGCACGGGTCGACAGATACATCACTTCTTCGTGTACGGGAACAGGGTTGAACTTAGACGACACACCGGAACGCCATTTGTATATTGTGGACAAGAGTGTGATAAGGTTAAACTTCCTTTGCGTTGGCATCCCGTGGCGAAACATAAGCTTCCCATTTTACCGACCCGGCAGAGGATAGGAACTCCGAACACACACGCACACAGAGAGAGCGAATAGACACGGGGTTGGGCGGGGGGGCGGACTGGTGGAACCTTGGCGAATCTATTTGGAAAAAGGCTTGTGGAAATCAAATACCTGTTGTACCTGGTATGATATCAAAACTCGATGTTGCACGTAGGTTTTAGCCGATACGACCAAACGTAATGAGATTAGGGGTAGAGTACAAGACGCATGTTGCTACACCATTGAGGTGCACAATACTTTTTCTAAGGTGTGTTCGCTTGAACAGCTGTACACCTCCCCAACCAAATGATTTTAGAGAACCGACGTGCCACGCGACGAATCATCTCATGGCCTAAGCACGAAACGGAAAAAAAATCAACTTGCAACACAAGAAACACAAAAAGACGATCACGACCATTCTGAAACCGTTTCCGTCAATAATTGCGGCCAATATTCCTAGCGCGTGTTGTAAGAACATGCCAAGTCCCCCCCTGTGAGCTAGACAACCAGGGTGCCGTTTTTATTTTTGTTTGGCGGTCACCAAAGCTGGCGGTCGAGTAGATCATTTGTGAGGGGTGGAGAACCTTTGCTCCGCACAAGGGGAATGGTCGTATCACGTAGTGTTAATATGGTAAGGCATCCGCGAGGCAGTTACATAGTAAAACCCATTGCTGTCTCCGGAAGTGGCCACACCAGAAATTAAATTAACTCATTGAAGCTGTCGTCCATATGCAAGTCCGCCTCAGAGGCGGTTCTTAGCAGGATGCAGCTCACCCTCCATGCGACTCGCCCAATACCTCACGGCGCTTCGCGCTTGGTGCAAGCAATGTCTGCCTGGTTGGTGAAAACCCAACGCGCTCCGTCCCGGCATTGTAGGGATGCGAGGGTCTATGGTCATATGACTACGGCCGTGCACGACATGAGTACACCGCCCCCCCCCTCCCCCCCAAACGAACCTTCCACCACTCCCCCGCCCATCTTCCACGGGCTCCCTGCTCTGAAAACATTATTCGTCGTTTTCGTTAAGCGTGGCCCAGTTCTTGTTGTGACTGGCGCTACGATACGGGAGTACCCACATTTTCACCGTCGGGTTTTGGCCACTCGGACGAGTGGCTCCGAATCTAACTCAAACTTGGACATAAACCTAGCTTGCTGGCGGTACGTAACAAAACCTCCAATGGCGGTGCATACACAACAACAAAACAAAACAAAACATCAACGATTATGACTGCAGCCCATTAAAGCAGCCACTCGGCCGAGTGGCTCTGTGCAGGTGAAAAAAAAGCAAGTATACATGACCCTCTTACCGTAGCACCAGTCTGTTAGACTCGACACCTGACTGTCGATACTGTGTTTGTGGTGGGTGTGGTTCTTCTTGTGTTTTCGCTACCGTTTTCGTTGCTATACGTATATTATATAAATATATATATATGGTGCGTGGGTGAAAACGGGATGAGCTTTAGTTTTGTCCCCAACCGATCCCAATCTACATTTCCCTCCTGATTTGGGAAATGGTGTTGTTTGCGCACGCAGGTGGCTCGTGGAAGGAGCCGAGGCTGGGGACTCGCTCTTCTTTTTATACAGCGGTAAGCCAACCCCACCCCCTCCCCGCCGGCCAACCTTGTTTTCTTGCCCGTTCCACCCGGATCCCCCGATGCTCGTGGGCATGGTGCCTAATACACCCGTCCTCCGGGAAGTTCAGGAACGCCTTCCGGGTATTGACAACTCTCGTTTCAGAAATAAATGAGAAGGACAGAAAAAAGTGCTTTTTTAGCCACAGCTTGCGCTATATCTGATAGAGGTAGCAAACTCCCGCGAAAAAACCATTTTCAGGGCGAGACTGGGCTTCCCAGCTAGAGGAACTGCCCTATGTGGCATGCCTGCTCTCACTCCATTTTCGCAGTGGACACATACTACGGTAGAGGTGCACCATGTTTTGTCTGGGCTCCTACCTTAAGGAGGTCCATACGTCGCCGAAAACAAAGTTTTTCCGGGAAAATAAAAGCGCTACCCGATCAACAATTCCATGTGACTGAGTCTCAGTATGAAACAAAATACAACCCGAGGAAAAAAAATCCGACGATTTTGGGTTAAGGAGCCCGATCATTTGGAGAAAGTCTCCGCCAAAAAGTGTCACTGGGACTACCCCTATCGTAGCACGCGTCAGTGGTAGGTTTTGGGCGAGTAACTGCCGCAGTAGGGGTGACGGCTTGTTACCTGAGCTTATCACATGGTGCGGGGAAGAGCTCGAACATCTCGCCCCGAACCATGGACTTCTCGCAGAAGAAGAAAGTATGCGCTGTATGCGCTAGTCCTAGAACAAAATGATCGTTCTAACCGGCGCAGTTAACTCGCTTGATAAGCTCAGCGATTTTTTATAAGCTCTGAGGCAATTGGTGTGGAAACCACTTCTTGAAAATGTTGCCTCAGAAGACGCGTGCTATATACGATAGAGGTACTGTACATTGTTTCGGCTGAACCGTTTTCTGACTGATGGCCCTCTTTCCTTAACCCCTAAAAAAACTGGTCGCACGAACTTGGGGACAAACTACCTGGCATTACAGGGGTCCTCATCTGAGATAGACCTGTTTTATTTTTAATTATGCCGATAGTTTTACTGAAAGAACGAAGGCAACAAACCACACGCCGTTTGTGGCCAACGGTGCCGTGAGTAAAAAGGAAAATTCGCGTTTGCGTCTTTTTGTTTTTCGTGTCTTGCCAGTAAGGAAAACACCCAGAAACGGAATGTTTTTCAGCGCCATAAAAAATGAATATTTTTCACCGAAGCAAGTGGCATGATGCTCGTATAGCCTATCACCACTCTTCCCCGTGATCATATTTGTAATGTCTTGTCTAGAACGTGGTTTTCATAGCCTTCGGAAAATGAGAGTATTTCGAATTGGCCATTTGGAATCCCAACGAAAGGTGAATACTAAAACAAAATAGACACGAAAAACAAAAAGACGCAAACGCGAATTTTCATTTTTACTCACGGCACCGTTGGACGCAAACAGCGTGTGATTTGCTGCCTTCGTTCTTTCAGAAACCTATCGGCAGAATTAAAAACAAAAAACAGGTCTATCTCAGATGTGAACCCCTGCAGTATGGGACATTGCTTTCAGTTCTGAAAGGGTTACCTCGGAATCGTCGGTAAGGTGGACTTGTTTATCGGATAGCTTTTGTATTTCCCTTCCGACCAATCAGGTTTTGGAGCGAGTTATTAAAGAGGGCCTGAAGTGACTGGACCCCCGCCAGAGCAATCATAGGGCGCACCTGTCCGGTAGCCTGCATCAGAAGTCAAACAAGTGCCACCTCCACCTCTACCACGGGGTATAGCAGTCAGAACCAGGTCTCTCCTTCTACAGATGTTGCTGTATCTAGGCCAGGGCAAGGGTTTGTTGAAAACAAACAAGCGCATATATATAAACAACTATACATTTACGTAAACCAGGGTCGGTCGTTAGTTATGAGTGGACCGTAAGGCAGCTCTTCTCCGTGACAAACGGCCCAACTTTCGATTTGCAGCTTCGAAATAGCTTTTTTGCTTTTCACGTTTTGCTGGCAGCAGCACGAGACTAGTCAATAGTCCGTACTGCAGTTTGTCAACAACGATGACAACGCACGGCAGAGCATGGCCGACATTTAAACAGCAGCAACGCTTCGCCGCTAACCGCTTTCACGAAGACACATCGTCCTACAGGTCATCGGACAGAGCTGATGATGTGCATGAGCAGCACACGATCAATTGCTGCGATAGCGCATGCCTAAGTATTGTGACTGAGGGAGCGGGAGCTACGTACAGCAGCAACGGGCGGAAGCAGGAGGCGCTTTGGTGCGCAACCACCATGACGTAGTTGCTCGATGGCCGGCATCTGTACAGCGCCACACCCGGGAGAGATATCAGCACAAATACTCTAAAGATAGAAGATCCCATGATGTATAGCTGCACAACCGGCATTGTGTGGGCGTAGAGAGACACCGTCATACAGACTATCAGGTAGAGCTCATGGCGTACTGCTACTGCTGTACTGCAGCACAGCAAGCAGCAGTACCCAATCAACTTCTGCGACGGTAGCTCGGGCGAAAGCAATGTGGCTACTCGTACGGAGATGGAACTTCTGTATTCCGTGATCATACGAGTATGCCTTTATTGCCGCGCTGTTGCTTTACAAATCCCAGACCACCAGGTAGTGCTGTAGCGTTGTTACTTACCCGGTGAACAGTTTGCTCTTTTATGCACTTTCCATCTGCGCAAAGGTACGTTATTTTTTTATTTGTTATTTTACAGGGACTCCCGGGAAATCCCGGCACCGCCCACAGCAGACGTTCCCCGGACTAATCCCAAGGGAAAAATTGCGACAACCTACGTACGACTCCTACGACAGACGACAGACGACGACAGACACTTTTATATTTTACATATACAGATTGCTTCAAGAAAGTAAACAAAACGTACCCGTATGTACACGGAGTACGCGTTGCAGGGTACATACAAGTAGGATACAATACGCACATCGCCCCTATGTACGAGGGCAGAGTGCCTTCGTTGTTTGATCGGGTCTGATGAACAAAACAGGTACGCATTGTCGACTCTTCCATGGACCAGCATACCCCGGTAGACTACAGCATAGGCTGCCGCTCTGTATTGTTGTCTGTTGCTGCTCTGCTACTGCTGAGTCACTGCGTACGGGGGGGGCACAATCTTACTTCTGCTGTCTTTTTCTTGCGTGGCGCACATTTGGACGGTTTGCTATAGGCTAGCGTTTAATATACTGTAAAATTTCAACTGGTTGTCGCCACACTTATCCTCCCATACAACTGCATGTTTTGGCGGACTAGCCCAAACCCAACTACAAGCAAATTGTATTGAATTTCGTGCAACAATATCAACTCCCATCTTACAACCACTCAAAAGGAAAGCCTTGTATATATATAGTTATGTTTATGAATTTTTCTCACTTTTCGCAACCTTTCTCTTCGTACGAGCACTTTCCGGCAAAACGTTAAGTACCCCAACACGGGAGGCCCGGCCGGACACATTGGTCGAGGTTTGGGCTCGATCCGCGCACTGTAGCTCTCGTGGCGGGCGCTCAAAGTTTTTTTTCCCGCGGGAGTGGATAAGACGATTTCACGGGTTTTCTGCATGAGCATTGGCATGAGGCCAATTTTTGTACGTACGTGCCAGTAAATAATACTATTGTTTTGCTTCTTTATTTTTTGCCCTTTCGCGAGCTCGAGATGAACACAGGATGGCCCAGACATATGTACCAGTATACCACAGGTAGATAACATAACATGGGAGCACAACGTTACAATTCCGCAGCATAAGCACCAGCAGGTAATACCGTGCGTGTGTGACACGCCCATGTGCGATGTACTGCTGTGACCAGCTGTGATGATCGGAGCCTGCGATCCGTACTCCACCATCTACATTTCTGTTCTGCTGCTGCTGCTGTGTGTGAAAGATCCGAACTCACTCTGGCCGAAAATATAAGTACCAAGTTAATTGAATTTTAGTATATAAACTGTTATCATTTTCGCGATTTGTTTCATGTTTCTTCCCTTAACCTCACCGCAGGAATCCGATGAGAGACTTCAGACAACATCAGACAACATGCAAATTTAGCAACACAAACAACGTCACAACACCGCCTATATAGCATGAGCATCACAAACAGCAGCGGGCTACACCACGCGGCGTGTTGCAGGTCGACCATGTACTGCTGTGGCTATTCATAGTTGCTTTATCAGAGGCTTGCATCCGTCAATCAGTCATCACGAATTTCCACCTCGTCTCTGCTGCTGTGCTGTGTATGAGGTGTGTCGTATGTATGTACGTCGCGTTGTGCATATGTCGTGTGCCGTAAAAAATAATGCATGGTATTAGTTTGGATCTTTCGTATTATGGTCAAATGGTCTCGGTGCCCGATTTTGACTCTAAAGGCATGAGTTCGATCCTCGCCGAGATGTTTCTTCCCTTTTTTCCCCCCTTTTTTATTATGTAATACGTGCGCAGAAACCACAGGCAACCGAGAAATCACGAGCACTGCAGTGCTACAGCTAGCTGGCTACACAACGCTATACACGCCCGCCGTCCGCCAGCACGGCAGGAAGCAAGATCAAACGGTTTCGGTAGTTTGTCCATGTTGTATTACTGCAGTTACTTCTTTAATTGGACCCTGTCATCTGTAGGGCAGAAGGTCTCTGCTGCAGTGTGGTACATGCATGCATGCTGCCACAGGTATAACACTACTAGTTACTGCTACTACTGTTGCTGTGGCGCTTTTCGTGAGCAGTCGAAAGCACAGCAGATCTACGATCGACAGGGTAAGGCGCTGCATATACATACCACTACACTGGGTAATTAAGGAAAAAAAAAAACCCTGCCAACACTGAAGCAGCGCGATATATATCCAACTCGTTAGATCGTACTCCGAATTCCGAATAACTGGTTGTTAGTAGAGGTTAGCGGTGCACGCCGCACCTTCTAGCCCCGCACACCAAAACCAAGGTATTTTCGACCCGAGACAAAGAGTAAGTGAGCTTCGATCCCCCCACTGAAAACCTTTAATTTTCGGCCCGCACACTATAATAAAAGACAAGTCAAGTTGGACCTCCCGAACAAAAACCAAGCCTATTTCGATCCCCGCACGCACCAAGTCAATTTCGATCCCCGACACAAAATCAAGTTAATTTTGAACCTATCCCTAAAATCAAGTCAATTTCGGTCCCAATTCTAAACCCAAGGCATGTTCGATGCCCCGACACAAAAACCAAGCGCTTTTCGGCCCTGAAAAAAAAAAAACAGTCAACTTCCAGTCCGACACTAAAACCAAGTCATTTTCGGCCCTGACACTCACAAAACCAACTCAATTTCGACCGCCCACACAAAAATCAAGCCAATTACGATCCCCACACAATAATCAATTACATTTCAATCCCCCACACAAAAATCAAGGTTTCCCGACCCAACACTAAAACCAATTAAATTTCCATCCCATTTTAAAACCAAGTCAATTCCGATGCCCTAATCACTAAAACCAAGTCAGTCTCAACCACCCACACTCAAACTTAGTATTTTCGTTTCCCGGTATGATTTACCCCAATGTGCAGATGCTGTTCAACTTCGTACGTACTATGATGTGATACGCGCATGATACCATATCGCATGCTGTACGAGTAGTAGGTTTTCAATTCGTTCTTGCGCCGCTCGCTAGGCACGCCCCGGAGGGGAACCTTGTATATAAACATATTATATATATATATGTGCGCGCAAACACGCTCAAAATTAAGCCTGCCCGACACGTT
Source organism: Saccharina japonica (assembly GCA_008828725.1). NCBI lineage: Eukaryota > Phaeophyceae > Laminariales > Laminariaceae > Saccharina > Saccharina japonica. The sequence goes on from MEHQ01004394.1 coordinate 206,155, forward strand.
CCGTCAACAGGCCAGAAACAGAGTATTATATATATATGTTGCGTGGGGAATCGTTTTGCGGCGCCGCGGCCGAATTGTTTTTTTTTCGTTGCGCTGTATTTCTTGGCCGCGGGCTCGAAACAAATGTGCTCGCGAGGAGCTGGTTCGACGCAACCGGGTGTAGTGATTACACAACTACGTTTACTACTGTACCAGTTTGCTTGGGGGGCGCAAGCAACTTGGAAATAGTACTTGTTCCGAGGCATGCCACGACAAGGGTTCACGTGCCGTTTTCTGGCTAAATTATTTTCTGGATGGCGGGGCTTCTTAAAACCCGAATTCTTTTGTTTTGCCACTAGATATGTTGTACACCAAGCTAGTGCGAGGTACCCACACAGAATAAACCACCCACACGGCGCCTAAAACATCCAAAGGGCCGTCAAACTCAGGTTGACATCTCTGCTCGCCATCGAAACCCATGAGCACCCTGACCAGGTCTCACGATTTCGCTCAACAGTTCGATCGCTACTTCCCTGTCGGTGATGTCGGCGTGGGTCGCCGAGGCCGCCCCAGCCACCAACAAGTTCCACAGAGCGATAATCTACAAACCGGTGCCTGAGCGAATTATATGTCGCTAGCCGCGGCGCCCCGACGCATGCTACGGTAGAGATGAATAATGTTTTGTCAGGGCTCCTCACGTATGGAGCGTCATACCTCACCAAACAATGATTTTTGAGGGAATTAAAAGTGCTACCGGGTGAAAAATATCATGACCGAAGTATACTCTGAAAAATAAATCGTCACAAGAATGAACGTCTGACGAATTGGCGTTAAGGAGCCCGATCGATCAGAAAATGATTCAGCCAAAAACTGGTACCTCTATTGTAGCACGCGTCTTTCAGTGAAATATGCGGGTCGTCGCTCGCACCGTTGGCTGCTCACGCATGTCTTATTATAACTTGTGTGTTGTTCCGCTTTTTAACACAATACGCTCTTCGTTGGTAGGGTTTGGAAGTCGTACATTACTTCACAAACGTATTTTTAGTTACCGATTAATAATCTTCAAGTGCGAAAGGTCACCCCCCAGTTAGCTCAGGTCGCTTTGGGACGATATCTCGATTGTTCTATTTGTACGATATATTTCGGAATATCGACAGTTTGCGTACACCATCCGCGACAAGTAAGAAATTCCGCATCACCTGTTATGACTGCATTCCTGTCCTGAGAAATAACGTATTGGAACGATGGAGTGGTATGCACGTACTCTTCACAAAGTTGTCCACCGCTGTGTCAGGGGGG
>MEHQ01004394.1:207464-242844 GCA_008828725.1 Saccharina japonica
ACGCATCTCGCAGCACGTGCCGGTTAATGATTTCGGAATGTGGACGACACACTTAATTTTAACGGTACCGTTTGTTTTCTTCTTCTGGTTTGATCGTCGGCTTTCTAGGCCACGGAGGCTACGTTGAGGATACGAGTGGGGTCAAAACGTGCTACCTCTATCGTAGCACGCATCTCGCAGCACGTGCCGGTTAATGATTTCGGAATGTGGACGACACACTTAATTTTAACGGTACCGTTTGTTTTCTTCTTCTGGTTTGATCGTCGGCTTTCTAGGCCACGGAGGCTACGTTGAGGATACGAGTGGGGTCAAAACGTGCTACCTCTATCGTAGCACGCATCTCGCAGCACGTGCCGGTTAATGATTTCGGAATGTGGACGACACACTTAATTTTAACGGTACCGTTTGTTTTCTTCTTCTGGTTTGATCGTCGGCTTTCTAGGCCACGGAGGCTACGTTGAGGATACGAGTGGGGTCAAAACGTGCTACCTCTATCGTAGCACGCATCTCGCAGCACGTGCCGGTTAATGATTTCGGAATGTGGACGACACACTTAATTTTAACGGTACCGTTTGTTTTCTTCTTCTGGTTTGATCGTCGGCTTTCTAGGCCACGGAGGCTACGTTGAGGATACGAGTGGGGTCAAAACGTGCTACCTCTATCGTAGCACGCATCTCGCAGCACGTGCCGGTTAATGATTTCGGAATGTGGACGACACACTTAATTTTAACGGTACCGTTTGTTTTCTTCTTCTGGTTTGATCGTCGGCTTTCTAGGCCACGGAGGCTACGTTGAGGATACGAGTGGGGTCAAAACGTGCTACCTCTATCGTAGCACGCATCTCGCAGCACGTGCCGGTTAATGATTTCGGAATGTGGACGACACACTTAATTTTAACGGTACCGTTTGTTTTCTTCTTCTGGTTTGATCGTCGGCTTTCTAGGCCACGGAGGCTACGTTGAGGATACGAGTGGGGTCAAAACGTGCTACCTCTATCGTAGCACGCATCTCGCAGCACGTGCCGGTTAATGATTTCGGAATGTGGACGACACACTTAATTTTAACGGTACCGTTTGTTTTCTTCTTCTGGTTTGATCGTCGGCTTTCTAGGCCACGGAGCCTACGTTGAGGATACGAGTGGGGACGAGGTAGACGGCATGGACGAGACTCTGTGTCCGGTGGACTATCACCAGGCAGGAATAATCACGGACGACACGGTTTTTGAGGAGGTGCGTTGTTGTCATTTGGTTTCGTGTCTGAGCAACGGGCGCGTGCTGCTATTGTAGAAGGTAGCGTATTTGTTTTGGGGGGCATCCAACCAAGCAAATACTACTCTACTGTAGTGTACCCAATACAATTCAGCATGAGTTTAGTTTATGCAAAAAAAAACAAAGCGAAACAGGCGCGGTAGAACATAGAATTACCCCGTCGGGGTAAGCGTTCACGCCTCGAAACAACCTGTTTTTTGCGTGGTGGCCGTTTGAGCTGCTCATTCATGTGAGGGTTCTCAAAAGGCATAACAGTACGCCGCGTACATACCATAGCAAGCGACAAATGCCACAGTAGCAGTGATTGTTGTTTTATGCAAAGAAATACCACCTTATAGAGGTGGCGGCTTATTTCCTGAGTTCCCCAGGCGAAGAACTCTACATATCTCTCGCCCGAAGCACACGAGAACTTCTCGAAAATGGTTTGCTTGGCGTAACAAACTCGACCAACACTCCCATGCACTTGTCCTAAAACGAGCATACTCTAGTGAACGTATCGTCACCACCGGTAGTTCGCTCGCTGAAGCAGCCGAGACTAGTCATAACATGTTGAGTCATGAACGTGCCTACCTCAGGAGTAGCGCCCCTGTTTGACTTGATATATTTGGCCAACCTTTGTCAGAGTATCGCGGTTTTTCGGTCTGAAGTATGTATAACTAGTGTAGGCGGTATCCGTGAAACAAGAATATATTCAACGGCCCTCGCGCAACAAGAATACCCCCTCCCCTGTCCCTCCCCCGCTCCATCCCTCATACCTCACTCCCCGTACGGTGTGCACTGCGTACGAATAAAAAATGGGTATTCCGCACAATTATTAACGCGTACGACGTATACTGCCCTGCCCTCTGCCTACCCTGCAGCTCGTGCTGCCCCTTGTGGATGGAGTGACCCTTACGGTGGTCATGGACTCCTGCCACAGCGGATCGGCCCTGGACCTGCCGTACCAGATCAAGGCGGACGAGGGCACTATCGCCGCAGTCGAGTCCGGCAAGCAATCGTCTATCATTGGCTCAAACCCGAAGCTCGGCAAGGTCGGTTCGTTTTGTTGATGAAGTTGGGTTGGGTTGGGCTGGGTTGGGTTGGGTTGGGTTGGGTTGGGTGCGAGGGTTAATCGTGGTTGGTTGGGGTTTGGATTTGATTGGGTTGGGTTGGGTTGGGTTGGGTTGGGTTGGGTTGGGTTGGGTTGGGTTGGATTGGGTTGAGTTGGGTTGGGTTGGGTTGGGTTGGGTTGAGTTGAGTTGGGTCGGGTTGGATGGGTTGGGTTGGGTTGGAATGGGTTGGGTTGGGTTGGGTTGGGTGGGGTTGGGTCAGGTTGGGTTGGGTTTGGTTGGGTTGGGTTGGGTTGGGTTGGCCCCGACTAGGTTAGGCTCCGTTCTGTTCAGTTAGGTTGGTCTGGGTTAGGTTATACGGGTGGGTGAGTTGGCTGATTGATAGGCTCGTGGTGGGATGGGTGGTGGTCGGATGGGTGGGTAGTGATTGCTGTTTGGTGGTCGTGGGTTGTTCGATTTGTCTGGAGTTGTGTATTGATTGGCTGAGGTGGTTCTTGCGCGACGGATGGGTGGGTGATAGGGTGTGTGAAGTACCTTTCTCGGGCATTTGGGTGGGCTGATCTTTTTTCTGTTGGTTAGGTGGGTCATATGATATGGGTGGTTGGTTGGTCGAGTTTATTTGCATCATCGGCTAGATTGGATGGTCTTGGCTACGTTAGTGAAGGGCTGGTGTTGAAGATCGGGTGGGAGACGAATAGGTGATGTATGTCTGGCAGTGGGGGTGTGTTGGCTCGTTGGCGTTGTCCGTGTGTGTCGTCGAGCGTGTGCTTGGGTAGGTCCGGTTGTGTGATACAGTTATACTTTCTATTTGTTTGTGGCACTGTGCAATCGAAATCAATTTCCCCGCCCGCTTCGTAGGGTTTCTTTGCACAACCATGTGGTTTCGTATTTGCCACTCCGTTTAGATGTGTTCAGATTTGTCCCGCGTACTGTTCAACATTCCTCTCTGCTCGTTAGGGTTCATTGATGACTTCCAGTACTCAAGCTATCGCGTTGTACTGTTTGACGTTTCTTGCTCACCAGTTGATCCTGTTCGGAAAAAACATTTATGACATTTACGAGAATGCTGGCAAGACCGGAACCGCTGCCCGGGCTGCTGCTTCTCACTAGGCAGGAGGGAGAGAGGTGGTTCGAACATTGAGCGTGGGCAAGCTCAGCAACATGACCACGATTGCCATGTCTTGAGTTAGGCGTGGAGAGAGAGAGGAGAGTGGACGGTGATGTTTTACTTGAGCTGGAGAGTGACGAGGGGCTCTCTGTGCTTTGAACTTATTTGCACTACAGAACATAAATAGCTTCATTGTGACGGGAGTGTGATTGATACCTTTTTTCACTGCGGACAAGCAAAGCTCAGCGGAGTCATCGTCGTAGTAGTAAGAGTAGTATTAATAGTAGTAGTAGTAGTAGTAGTAGTAGTAGTAGTAGTAGTAGTAGTAGTAGTAGTAGTAGTAGTAGTAGTAGTAGTAGTAACAGTAATAGTAGTAGTAGTAGTAGTAGAGTACTAGTAGTAGTAGTAGTAGTAGTAGTAGTAGTACTACTAGTAGTACTAATATTACTGTAGTACTTGTATTAGTACTAGTGCTACAACAGTACTAGCACTAAGAGTAGATTACGTGCAGTAGTTGCCACTGAACGCAATCAAGGGTCGGTACATATTGAAGGACGACCAGCGTAATGCTGACGAATAGCAAGACAACACGGGGCCTAAACCCTTCCCGGTTATTTTCGTACTTCGCCCAGCCAGTTCTTGCCGACTTTTGAACGCAGAGAGGAAAGGACGAAACCCCTCGGAGTTTAGACCAGTCTATGTGTGTCTTCTGTTTATCGACTGGCATGACCACGAAGTGCTTCGGAAAGAGGAGACCTTCGGGAGGGAAGAAGCCGAAGGGGGGTGGAGCGCACAGAGGTACCACAGAGGAGGTGCATCATTTTCTTCGTGTTTGGCTCGTTGCTGGTTTGTTTTATGGTCTTCGGCGGTGTTTCATAAACAAAACCATAAACAACAAGTTCAAATCAATAATGTGGAGAAAACACCTTGTTTGTTTGTTTGTGTTGTTTTTTTGTCCGGCTCGCCTCCGAATCTCTCAATGTTTTTCTGTTTTGAAGGACAACTCCCGACGGTTTTTCCTTGACTGACCACCGTTATCACTGTCCTACATGCAAGTCTTCAACGCCAGTCTCTGACGAATGCTACGATAGATAGTGGTGCATCGTGATTTTTCTGAGCTCCTTACCTGAGGAGCTCCATATCTCACCCGAAAACCGATTTTGGAGGAACCCAAAAGTGCTACCCGACCCACAATCCCATGAGCTAGGTATTCTATGGACAATATGGCAACACAAGAATGAAAGTCCGACGAATTTGGGTTAAGGAGCCCGATCATCCATGAACAAAAACAGCAAAAAGTGCTACCTCTATCGTAGCACGCGTCCTCTGCCAGTTCTTTTTTTCCTGCCTCTTCTTCTCTTCTTGATGTCAATCGACCAACGTTCCTGGCGTAGTTCGGGTAATTGTTGTTTAGGCCCGGGGCCGCGTGCAATAGATAATGGGTTGCTGCTGCTCGACTTGCACAAAACAAAAATGGGTTTTTCGAGGATGAGGTTTGTTGGGTGGCTGGGGGCCCATGACCTGGCGGATGTGTGCGGTGTCCGTGCCAACATGCTAGACTCACCAAAGGCATCATTTGGTGACGTCTGCAATACCGGAGATAAACTCCAAGGTGCAAGGGGCTTCACCGCGAGGGCTTGATTGATACCCGCCTGCGGCCTCGCTCACGCCCAATGTGCTGGAGGGTTTGGGCCAACGGAATCCGAAATCTTGACATAACTGTTAAGGGTGGCATTCATAAGTTTCCCCCCGAAATATAAGTATATACATCTATATTACACTCTTCAGCTTCTATTGGTAAACCCCTACGTACAACGCACCCACAACGCTTACGTTTTGGTAGTAGAGTGAAAGCACGGTGAAGCTCCGTATCCGTCCTGCGGTACACGACGCAGGTATGAAAAACGTCTCGTCCCGTTCTTCCCCTCTCTGTCGTTCGATGCGTGTTCGTTTTCTGGGGGTGGGAGGCGAACCTCTTCCCCTCTTCTGGTACCCCTCTTGTTTTGCCTGGGACTGGTGATGGTGCTACGGTAGGGGGGTACCCACATTTTCACTACCGGGTTTTGGCCACTCGGACGAGTGGCTCCGAATCTAACTGAAACTTGGACCTAAACATAGTTTGTTCGCGTTACGTAACAAAACCTTGAATGGCGGTGCATAAAGAACAACAAAAAACAAAACAAAGCTTATGCGTGCAACGCAGCAAAGTAGTCACTCGGCCGAGTGGCTCTGTGCAGGCGAAAAACAAGCACCTATACATGACCCCCTTACCGTAGTACCAGTCCTGACCACGCACCGCCTAGGCACGAGAGGGTCTACTGCCGTCCTTATGGACCCCCCTCTTCCCGGCCGTGTAAAGCCGACACCAGAATCCGCGTCTAGCTCGCCGTTTTCGACGCCTCGTATCTTGAGGTCACCCTGAGCACGCTCTATTTCGAAGTGAAAGCCAATCCCGCCGAAACACGCCACCACTCCTTATTTCGTCGGATGCCCGCGCGAGCCCCGAGCTTCCACGCCGGGAACTGTCCTGTGTAGACCCCTGTCCCACGCCAATGCCCACGGCCCAGATATTCAGTACGGCGTTTTCGCGAAGGCACACCAGTCCAAGGTCCCAAGGCATACGCCATGCTACATGCTGGCTGCCGCTTACATAACGTACAACCAAGAGCTCCAAGGGTAGAGGATCTCGCAGGGGCTCTGTGGATAGATGGTGGTCGTGCTGTTTTCCTGTGTTCGTTGGTTACAGGCCGGATTTGTGTTGCTTTGAGCAATTAGTTGGTGTACTGTAGTAACTGGTAATCGGTACTCGCAGCTCGCGCGAAGCGAAACCTTTAGTTTTAACATCGATCAATCCCACGGTAGAGGTATCACTTTTTGGCTCCATATTTTCTGACCGATTGAGCTCCTCAGGTGAGAAACCACTGGATACTACTAATATTTTACTGGCATGCTTGTTTTTGCACTACCGCATTGAATGTTTTGGTCGTTTTGCGCGAACAAATGTTTCCGACGTCTTTTTTCTGGTGAGATATTGAGATCTCAGAAAATTCTGCTGCACCCCTACCGTGGGAGGGGTCTATCAACGCGAGCGAACCTCCTCACCGCGAGCAAAGCCCCTCCCCAGAGGACGGATAGGGGCCAAGCGTCTACCGCCTCGGGTCACACAGGCAAACGCCTCGGCCGCTCCGATCCCGGGGAATACTGGTGGTTAGACTGGTGCTACGGTAGGGGGGTCTTGTAGAATAGAGGTGTAATGCTTGGTTTTCACCTGCATAGAGCCACTCGGCCGAGCGACTGCTTTACTGCGGTGTACTCATATTACTGCAATAAAATACGACGTTTACCATACAAACTTTCCAATTTCCAGCGTCCTCTGTACGCCTTACCTGCGTGCCCCTTCCGTGCGATCTGCTGTTTCGGTACACGTGATGGTAGGGGACGAAACCAACTGTATATCGCTCCTAATAAGTATTATCGTATCGTCGACGCTGGTAGCATCTAGGGGAGTCGCCGGCCGGTAGTCAATCGCGAGGAAAGTACCTATATCTAACACGGAACAATACCACGCAGCTACGAAGCAAAGCTGGATATCGACGGGTCGGGATAATTCACAGCGGAGGTGTTTCTTAGTTTCCTAAGAAAATGTTTCTCGAGCATTCTACTACAAATCTGCTGTCAACCAAAATGAAACTAACTTAAGTTTCTAGCAATTTTTCCTCGACTTAAACCGGGGAGTCGGGTTGTACGAGGCTGCATATGTCCACTGCCAACAAAGTGTAAACCAGGACGACAAGCTAACCGCCGGTAGGTGGAACCGGCATCAGCGTCATGCTAACCACAACAACCTCCCGCCGCCTATACACGACCCATGCTACGATAGAGGAGATGCATCCCGTTGTTTCTGAGGGGGAGGGTCACTCGAGAAAGCTCTATTCATCACCCAAAAATTGATTTTCAAAGAAAATAAAACCGTTGCAAAACGGACAATATCATGCTTTCGGGAAGTGTTATGAGTGATCAATGTTGAAGCTCATGCTGCACATCATTGTCAGATGGCAAAGATAATAATATTAATAATAATAACACTATCATGGCCTAAGCATATACAGTACGACGAAAGAGTTTGCAACACACGAAAAAACATTCCGACGATTTTCGGTTAAGGGGCTCCGTCATGCAGAAATAAATTCAGCAAAAAAAAGGTACAGAACCTCTATCGTAGAACGCATCACACTCGTGTATATCGCCAATACAGTACAGGGCGCATTAAATAAGAAACAGGCAATGACTCGTGCTACGATAGAGGGGGTGCCCACATTTTCACTAAAGGGTTTTGGCCACTCGGACGAGTGGCTCCGAATCCAACTGAAATTTGGACCTAAACTTAGTTTGTTGGCGATGTGCAACAAAACTTCTAATGGCGGTGCATATAGAACAGCAAAACAAAAAAACAAAGATTATGAGTACAACGCAGCAAAGCAGCCACTCGGCCGAGTGGCTCTGTGCAGGTGAAAAACTTGCACCTATACATGACCCCCCTACCGTAGCACCAGTCAAATATGGCCCAGGCTGGATTTATTATCTGAGAGAGGGTGCTTTCTACACTAATTTCAATATTACGACTCCCGAATTTCATATTTTACACTCCAAACTCAGCATGGCTTTCATATTAACTTGTTTCATACTACTGTAGGTGTCCTGTACTGTACTATTCAGTTTTAGACCTGGTAACCTGTTTGTCTACCTATCTCTTCCCCCCCCTGGTGGCCAATTTTTTCCGAGCCATGAATTTCCCGATTTTCAAATATATGGCACGCGCAATGTTCTGTATTTCCATTCCTTCCCATTGATTTTTTCTTTGGAGTAGATAGGGGGAATGCGAAGCCTTTCAAATATTTTTCCCTCGTCTGAAGAATTTCCAAAACTTTGGAAAAGGTGTGGAAGATTGAACGAAGGAAATCTGGGGTTTGTGGAGAGATACTGAATCGTTGGCATGAGTGATAGAGGGGATGGGGAAATGTTTATCAAGTCGGTATCATGGTGGTGCATTTGGTTTGAACTGGAGAGATAGAGGTAGGAAGATTTGAGACATATTTTTCTGCTTTCCTGCTTTTCTTTGGAAAACATTTAATTTTTATTGGTGGGGGAAACGTTGGTCCATAAGAATGGGGTATAAATAACACCACCGGAAAGTGGAGCGTCCTCGAAGGGACGTAAAAAAACGGAGAGAGCACACGCCACTCTCCACTGGGCGGTGTCTCTTCCGCCCCCCGTGCCCTATGTACCTAATACCATCGACGATGTCCTTCTTCCTTGTAGTAGGGGGTGCTGTGCTTTCCATCGTCCATCAGCATCCTGCAGTATGGCTTCTCCCCCTTGTACCCCCGCCTGCCTAACTAAACAAAAATCATTTTAGTTTGCCACCACCCCATGACGTGTTCCCCACTTGGCGCAACTGTATTCTCCTGTCTCGCGGGAGCTCTCCAAGCTGAAAACAAAACTGCCCCACCCCGAAGCGAGACTCGTTCCGTGGTTCGAGTTATATATGCCCGGATAGCTCTGGTCGGCTTCTTTTCTGAGCTCTTGGCAGCACGAGGAGGGAGGAGCTCAGTATCCTCCCCAAAGCGTGACATCGAAGTAGCCTGTTTTCGCAACTTTTGGGGCAACGTTTTCCATGCGCTAGTCTTAAAACATTTACACTATAAATACGAAACAAAATAGGTGTATGACACGTGATACGATAGAGAGTATCGTAGCCTGCCTTGGTTCGCTCAATAATCGAACTTATTATGTGAAAATGACGGGGATTTTTTGCCCCAAAATCGATAGGATTTCACTATTATTCTTGTTGTGTTGCATTATACAGGGTTTGTTTGTTGTGTACTTCGGCCGCGGGGTTGGACACGTCGGGTATAAACTCGTGTAGCACTTTTCACGCATGCGACGGTGGTAGAGGTGCACCATGATTTTTCTGAGGGTTTTCACTTGAGGAGCTCTATATGCGTACCTCACATAAAAAACTGATTTTGGACGAAGGTCAAAGGGCTACTCGATGACCGATCATCACATGGTCTACTGTAGAGGTGTACCATTACACATTCTGCAAAACAAAAACGAGATTCCGACGAGTTTGGGCTAAGAAGCTCCGTCTTCCATCAACATTTTCAGCCAAAACGTGCGACGACCTTTTCGTATCGTAGCAGGCATCTTTTGTTTCCCTCTTACAATCGGTTTGGGGTGAACTATAGAGCTACTCAAGTGACCACTCTCAGAAAGGAAAACATGGTGTGAGTGGGTGAATGTCGGTAAGTAAATGAGAGTGGGTGGGTGNGGGATTGCTCCCGAATCAATTTTTCGGTGTCGCAACGAGCTCCTCAAAGGAGGAGCTCAGAAAAAAAACACTACTGCTGTGCACAGGGTGAAACTCTATCGTAGCATGCATCCCCAACGATTTTGGGTTAAGAAGCCCCGTCATTAAAAAAAAAAAAAAAAAAAAACAATCAGCCGAAAAGTGCTACCTCTATCGTACGTAGCGCGCCTCGGTTGGTGATTGTATGCTATCTTAAGGTAGAGAGACGCACCATGTTGTGTTTCGGAGGGTGGTCACACTTGAGGAGCTCTGTGTATTTCACCCCACGGAGGGTTTTGGAGAGAAATAAAAGTGCTGTGGCACGAGTTTATACCCGACTACTGGTACCCCGAACCATGTGCCAGGAAGGGGCCGGTATTATAATAGCGGGCAGCAACGAAAATACGAAATAAAGAACTGGGTCACGCTCCACACGCACGTGCAGCCAACCACGCATCGACCGACTCACCGACAACATCCACCCACACCCACCCACCCACCCACCTGGGTGTGGGTGGATGTTGTCGGTGAGTCGGTCGATGCGTGGTTGGCTGCACGTGCGTGTGGAGCGTGACCCAGTTCTTTATTTCGTATTTTCGTTGCTGCCCGCTATTATAATACCGGCCCCTTCCTGGCACATGGTTCGGGGTACCAGTAGTCGGGTATAAACTCGTGCCACAGCACTTTTATTTCTCTCCAAAACCCTCCGTGGGGTGAAATACACAGAGCTCCTCAAGTGTGACCACCCTCCGAAACACAACATGGTGCGTCTCTCTACCTTAAGATAGCATACAATCACCAACCGAGGCGCGCTACGTACGATAGAGGTAGCACTTTTCGGCTGATTGTTTTTTTTTTTTTTTTTTTTAATGACGGGGCTTCTTAACCCAAAATCGTTGGGGATGCATGCTACGATAGAGTTTCACCCTGTGCACAGCAGTAGTGTTTTTTTTCTGAGCTCCTCCTTTGAGGAGCTCGTTGCGACACCGAAAAATTGATTCGGGAGCAATCCCACGGTAGGGTTACCACTTTTGGGCTCAATGTTTTCTGACCGGCTGAGCTCCTCACGTGAGTATCCACCGGATACTATTATCAGTTTAATAAATTACCGGTACATTTGTTTTTGGACTACCGCATTGGAAGTTTCGATCGGGTTGCGCGAACGAATGTCTCTGAGGTCACTTTTCGGGTGAGATATTGAGCTCCTCATGTGAGGAGCTCAGAAACATATGCTACGCCCCTACCGTGTGATGAGCCTCGGAGGAAACGAAACGTGCTACACCCGATGGACGACCCCCCACCACGACCTAAAAGTATGCCGCGAAACATATCTCAGCACAATAAAATGTGTGTCCCTGACGACTTTGAGAAAAGTGTTCAGCCAAAACCTGCCACTTCTATCGTAGCACGCGTCTGGGATCTCGTTCTTTGGGTTGCAGAATGTTTCGTTTTTTTACTTTTTATTTTAGGCCGTGGGAATTATTCATCGGGTACGAGTACGTAACACGTTTATTTTCTCTCCAAAATCAGTGTTTGGGAAATTTATAGAGCCTCTTCAAGTGAACCACCCCTCAGAAACAAAATGGTGCACCTCTACCGCAGCATGCGTCAACTCACTCCCCCCGGCTCATCCCCATCTCTTCACATCTTCTGCTGTTTTTGCCGGCTGTCCACAGCAAGCACCGTTTTCCTGGCACCATTTTGTCGTAAATTTGGACGCAAGAATCGTAGCGGTGGGTAATATGTTTTAGGAGATAACAAGTCATGGATGAGTGTTAATATTTTTTTTTCCGAATTCGGGACGACTTAATTAAAACCGAGCATTTATTTCGTCTCCCCGAATTCAGAAAAAAAAACAATTACCCTGCTATTTTACGCCTGTTGCAAATCGTCTCGGTGACCACACAGGTCGCCATCTCCAGGAGGGTTTCACGCTTCAAAGTCCAGCTCAGGGGCCGCCAGGAAGCGAGGAGGAGCAGGGGGGGGGGGGATGATGACAGACCCACACCGATGGCGTGGGGATGGAGCTTGGATGCGGTTTAGGACTTAAGAAGTAAACGTAAAGAGTGCATATTGGGAAGAAGGAGGGAGTAAGGACAACAAATGGAGTATTGTTGATAAATCTTGGCGGGAAGCGGACATAGAAGGGTGTTAGACTGTACGCATAGGTTTCCTTGGTTTCCGTGGTTTTCTGCTTTTGGGAATTTTATGAGTGATCAACGCTGAAGATCATGCTGCACATTGTCAGATGGCAAAGATAATAATACTAATAATATCTTGAATATTACGTACGTGACACTACGCTTTATTTCAAGGACACCTTGCTTCATTATCACGTTCTTCGTCCTTTTCCATTTTCGCCATCAAAACCGGTCCCCCGTTTTTGTAGGCAAACTACTTAAACTTAGTGTGGGATAAGTTTTGCACTTCTGAAAGTAGGGTTAAAGTCCGCAATCCGTGACCCGCAAAACCCGCAACCAACCCCAAAAACAGGCTTTTTGTTGTTGTGTCGTTTTGCGAATTGAATAAAATTAGTATAAATACGTCAGCTAGCTATGAGTTCAACCGATTGGATAGTAGATATCCTCAACTTTACGAGATGCGTAGAATGTTTCACAGATTGTCCGAGTATACTCGATACTCCGAGTATACTCGGAGTATCGAGTATTTTTCGTACTCCGAGTACTGAGAGTATTAGAGTACTGGTGGCCTAAATACTCGGAGTACTTGGAGTATGAGCAGTACTGAAGGCCCAAATACTCCGAGTACTGGGAGTATGAGCAGTACTTATACTCGAGTACAAGCAGTACTCGGGGTAAAAACATCAAAATTACTCGGAGTACTCCGAGTATCGAGACTATATTGGACACCGAAATACTGCGAGTACACAAAGTACCTGAAGTATTGTTTTCTCAAAAATACTCTAATTTTATTCCGAGGTAATGGGAGCATCTGTGAACTTTTAAATGCCATAAACGCCAGTCACATGTTCCCAGGACCTGGGAGGAATGACGGCCGAGACTTTAAAATGATGCAAAGATGCTCCTAACGTACTTCACACTCCGGGTATACTCCGAGTATCGAGTACATTTCGTACTCCGAGTACTTAAGAGTATAAGAGTATTAGCGGCCGGAATACTCGGAGTACTTGGAGTATGAGCAGTACTGAAGCCCCAAATGCTCGGAGTACAAGGAGTACCCGCAGTATCGGATCCCGAAATACTCCGACTAAAGCAGTGTCGAGAGTGTTCATACCCGAAATACTCCGAGTACGAGCAGTATCCGGAGTATCGAACCCCGAAATATTCCGAGTACACGAAGGACCTGAAGCAATTTATCTCCCATGCTCGGGACTTTACTCCAAGGTACTCGGACAACCTGTGGAATGCATGTTCTACTACTGTGTTTTTGGTAACGTTCGTGTGGGACTCGTGACGTTGCGTTGTACTGCTACTGTAGGTACCCTGGTTGTTGTTACTCGATTTCAGAATAAACCGTTGAAAAAATAATTTCAAGTAGAAGAGTGCAAACACACCGCGCCCAAGTCGCAGGATTTTTCACCAATCTTTTTACGAGTGATTTTACACAAGCAGTATGTAGTGTACACCTATTATCACGCGCGTACATATTTCGCCGCACACGACGACAGCCGTAGCCCGCGCTCACTACCAAATAACCCTGCCACAGCTTTCCAGTTGGACTCTCTCCCTCTCAGCTTTCTCGCCCTTACACGCACGCGCTCTCCCGATACACACCAACGAGTCCGAAAACTGCAGCAGCTGCAGCAGCAGAAGAAGCAGCAGCAGCAGCAGCTACTTGTATTACAGGAAGTGCACAGCAGCCAAAGACGAGAACTGGCCGTTGCTCACCAACCCGAGGTTTCTACAGAAGTCATGGGGATCAGGTCCAGATGCAAGAAGATGGCTAAGTCCGCCATCAACGATATTGTTGCCAAGGCGGAGGCTGCCCGCCCCATGGGCCCAGAGGACCCCGAAGCTTACGCGGCGGAGGTGGCGGAGTCGATCAAGGGCGACGTCCGGTACGTGTCTTGATACGGGTGGAGGGTATCTATATATATACACCGTAGTACTGTATTAGCTGTGTTTCGCTTTTGATACACACGGTGACACCACAGCTCCCGCACACCTCCGTTCGTTACGATAAAAGGTTGAGTCGACCAACTTCCCGCTTACTCGCACTGCTGCTGCTGCTGCTGCGAGGTCGTACGATATATTTTTCGCTATATACGAGAGTACTTGAAACCATAGATATGGAAATCAGATACATGATGAGCGAATCCGCAGTCACGACCGACAAGCCATCTACAAACAGCAGTAGTATTAAAATGATACAATGAAACTGGTCAAACCAGGCTGATCAGGCAGCAACGTGCAGCAGCAGCAGCAGTGTTAGGCACAGCCACCGAGAGACACCCCGAGTCTAGATACACAGGAGGAGGAGTTATACCCAGCGGTGGGTATCTTGTTTATCAAACCTTTAGGTACGTTGAGCTTACAGCAGTACTACTGTGGAACGAGTACATACATACATGTTGTATAGTGCTCATTCCGGTTGTGTTTTTCTGTCTCACAGTCTGTGACCACAGAACTTGTATCCTCTCTATAATTAGAAATCAGGACAGAAACTGAGCGTGCTGATGGTATAGTTGGGTAGAACGAAGGAGTTTGACGTGAAGACACATCACAAACACCGTCGTACATGTCCTGAATCTATTTGTTTTGCTGTAACTCGAGCTTTCACCTTTACGCCTGGTTCCGGTGTAAATAAGATATATACGATGCGGGACAATGCACACAGCAGTGAAGTATGCGGCACAAAGTGGCCCGTACAAATGCCACGTGTACCAGGCAAACGCACATCAGTTTTCGCAAGTAGCGTATACGTAGCGCGGTCGTCACTGATGGATGCCTTGCCTGATCTTTACGACCAACCCGCCAGCAAATATAAAACGTGGTCCCCAGGTAGGTGTGTATTTACTTGGTATATATTCGACAAATTGTTTGGTTGGTGGAAGCGGCTAGAGGGTGCAACGGACAACATGCGTTTCGTGTTCCGTGTGTGGGTTTGACGAATTAAATACTCTGAAATATCAGCAGTTGACCAATCGAGATCAAGGGTTGCCTCGAGCACTGCGGAGTACCGGGTAATATCTACAGGGGGCGCAGCATGAGAGCTTCTAAGTACGATGTGATATCCCACGCGAGCGTATATGATACACCGCCTCCCAGCTTGTACACAGCAGTGCACAGCATCAGCGGGACGATACCTCCTGGTACAGACGCAGTTGAGTAACCAATACTACTAGAAGTCGCAGCAGCAGCAGCAGCAGCAGCATAGACCCCGCCAACTATTGCCGTCTATCTAGCCAACCGAGGGCGTCCGGGGATCTGGATATCACATACATACAACTCAGGGGTAGTTTTTTATTCTAGAGATTTCAATTTTGCACTGTTTCTTATTTTGTAGTCTGTGTCGTGTTTGTGGCAGTACCACGAGAAGGCTTTCACCCTCAGATCACCAAGTCAAGTTAAGCGACAATTTTGGGTTTTTAACCCATTCAGAACTGGAAAAAATATTATCCTACTCTAATTCCAAGTAGTTTGTCCCCAAAACCGGGGGACCAGTTCTTAAGGGGTCAAGTCCCCCGTCATTTGTATAACGTTCACGACAAAAATCACTTGTGAGCAGTACTGTAGTACTGTACCCATATCGTATGACGCGTCGTCTACAATACTGATGATGTGTACTTGTAGTTCGGCGTACTCCTGCCGTCGGACGGCCTAGCCAGCCATTCCATATGGTGCAATACGTGAGACTGTTGTTGCCGATTTCCCCGGCAGTGGGGCTCGGGGCAGTTACATAAACAGGTGGCCAGGCGCTGTGTCATTTGCACAAGTCGCGGTCAGTGGTTCTGATAATGGAACAAGTATACAACGAAACATATTGCAACACGAGAAATAAGTCCCGACTAGTTAAAGGGGCCCCTTCGGTCGTAAAAAAAAGCGTACTTGAGTCTGCTTGAGTGTAGAAAAAACAATATGTTTCGTCTTTTTTACAGCAGCAATACTATTTCTGGTATAATATCACCATATCAGTACTCCTCACGGAACACGGCATAGCTTCAATTCTAATGCTCAGACCTCCGACCGACCAACGTATAGCTTGTTCGTTATAGTCTCTCGAAGGTGTTGAGGCTCTTGGATCTGCAAGGGAGCGTAGGCATTGCCCTGTTTGCATCACGAAACGAACGTGCTCCGCAGCAAGACTTTGGATAGTTCCTGAGCTCCTGTTGGACATCTACACTCTGCGGTGGTCACGTAGGACGCTACGGACGGTCGAACTAGAGGCCCAGGTAGGGTCGCCTACCGGTGGTCGGCGTCCTCGTCGAAAATCTGAGTTAAAACAGTATCAGCAGCCAGAGAAACAACCATTTTTAAAACTCGTCTTTGGGTACCAGGGGTATGGCGAGTCGTTTTTGAGTTAGAGGCACATTTCGTGATAAAATAGGCGTCTGATGGATAGGCCTTCTGAGACGCAACTGCTGTTTGACCATGACCGACAGTCTGTAAACCTACTCATCGGTCGGCAGTCTTGAGCATTGGAACCAAGAAGAGCAATGTTGGTTGCCGTGTAGGGAGTCATGAAAAAGTAGATATAATACCAGAAATAGTGTGGCAACTGAAAACATAAAACGGACTTGTTTTTATTTGCTCTAATACAGTATATGTTTTGCCCGAAGGGGGTCCCTTAAGGAATCCAGTCATTCCGAAAAACCTTTGAGCCGAAAAGCACAAAGCTCTATCGCAGGAGTAGTAATCCAGCGATGTCAGGGTAACAGGAGCATACCTATTGTGGGTCATAAGCACTTTGACAAACACGTACACACAAAGAATATTCCATATGGTAGTCGTGGGTATGTGTTAGGTTATCGTTGCGTATTTGTTATGTGCTGCTCCAGGCTGCGACAAAAGGTGAGATGATCTTCCGGTCAAATGAGTCTGTATGTTTCCGCCCTGTTCCTATCGCTTCGTCCCTTCTTGTGTGAATCTCTGTCGGTCTCTCTCTCTCTCTCTCTCTGCCTCCCTCCCTCTTTCCCTCTTGCCGCCGGGTTCTACTGTACCGCTCTGCTGTGGAAACTTTCATATACGGATTGTGTTCCCGTGTCTTGCTTCTTTGTTCGTGTCTTCCTTTTGCGTGTATATGTATCTCTGCTCGAGTGTACGCGTCCGCTTGGGCGTGTCTGTATCTGCTCACGTATTTCTTTTGTTTTTTTGTGTGATAAAATAACTGGTGTTCTTTTGATACGGCAGCATGTTCTCCGGCTGCATGGACGACCAGTACTCCTCGGATCTTTGCCAGGCGTCGGAAATGGGTGCCGGAGGGGCCTGCACGAACGCTTTGGTGAACACGCTGGTGAGACGCGTGCTACGGTAGAGCTACCACCTTTTGGCTGAATCGTTTCCTGGACTATCGGGCTCCTTAACCCAAATTCGTCGGACTTTCCTTTTTGTGACGAAGATTGTTTCAGAGAATACTTCGATCATGAGGTTTCGTATCCGGCAGCACTTTTTTTCCCCTCCAAAATCATTTTTTCGGTGAGGCATGGCGCTCCTTAAGTGAGGAGTTCAGAAAAAAAACATGGTGTACCTCTATCGTAGCATGCGTCGTGAGTCGTCGTCACCTTCGTGCTGGCGACTCTAATGATGTGCGATGCCGGCAGACCCTACGACATAAATACGAAAGAAAAGAGGGGACGATCACTCACTATTACAACGGAGGAACGCACCACTCGGTCCCGAACGATAAGCACCATGTCTACATTAACAAAAGGGGCTTCTATTTGGGAACATAGTGATAGTCAATAGACTATCTGAATGTCCACACCGTAGTAGTAGTGGTATCACGGGCGATCATAGTAAATCGGACCAACCATTGAAAGTAAAAGAATGTCAATGAATATATTTTTTGCATGCTGTACCTTTGATCCTATTTACCAGGGCTCTTCGCGGGTCATGAACCTTACATTTCCCACGAGCCAGGTCAGGTAGTTGTTTTAAGCTAACGGGTCGGGTCAGGTCGGGTCAGGTCGGGTCAGGTCAGGAGGGTTTGAAAACCTCACGGGTCGGGTCTGGCCACCCTTACCCGACCCGACCCGACCCGACCTGACCCGACCCGCGATGTTTGACCCGACCCGTGAAAGAGGCGTCCAGTAGATGTGGTTAGCTTCTCCTGTCTCCTTAAACAGAGAGTATCAGCCACCATATTGATTGTCTCGAGCAGAGCTTACTCCGTCGACGAAAGTATGCGCCCTTGCACCCGTGGTTGCTGCTGGCTGTCTAACGCTGTGTTTTCTGTCATACAACCCGCGCCACCTTAACCACCCGCAGAACGCAGGAGAGGGCGGCACGTGGCTCTCGTTGCTCAAGGGCATGCAGTCGAGGACCGCTGCTTTAGACCAGGTTCGTGTGTGGGCGTGAGT
This sequence comes from Saccharina japonica, assembly GCA_008828725.1. Lineage (NCBI taxonomy): Eukaryota > Phaeophyceae > Laminariales > Laminariaceae > Saccharina > Saccharina japonica. The sequence continues at coordinate 225,739 of MEHQ01004394.1, forward strand.
ACGTGTTTAGGCAGCACGCATCAGGAAATAAAACCTTAAGCCGCCGACAAGGTCGCCGACAAGGTCACGAGTTGCATTACATATAGTATACACCGCAGTTGGTTAACGCTGCGGAAGGGTTCTACAATAGTCCTGCGGGGCAGGTTTCGGGAAAAAACGAATATTTTGATGACAGCCCATGCTCCATACCCGAGGAATGAAGATAGAAGACATGCCTTGTGGTATTGTGGGAGGTGCCCGCTCTTACCGTACCTTGCTATGCGCTGTATGCTCATGGGGAAAGCCATGGGCCTGATAATCCTTGAATATTTATGTCTTTGACAAGTGTTTGGACGAAGGTAAACGTTATCCTTAAGTGCGAGAATAGCTACGAGTGTGACACCCCAGCTATAGCAGGAGGCGACCGACGTGCGATGAATGTGTTGAGTAGTTTTTCCTGTTTGTTTTGTTTTCGTGCGAAATCCAAGCATTTTCCTAAACGGGTACGCCTTTGTAATCAACTACGAATATATACACGGTCGGCAGCACCTTCATCTATACGTAATGACCGGAGTGGGCTTCGTCAGCAGCCATCTGTTAGTATGTAGGCTTGCGTACCCGCGATGTCGCGCGGGCAGACTAAACGAAAATCCTTGTATATAAGGTGTCCCGCTTCTTTCAAGGATAGAGGTATTCGAAGCATTTGTTTCTTTGAAATGATTATGAATGACTCCTCTCCTTCACTCAAAATCGTTGGAATTTCATTTTTTGTGTCGCGGTTTTTGTATTTTTCATCGAATTCTCAGGGCATGGGATTGTTCATCTGGGGTACGAGTAGCACTTTTATTTCCCTCGAAAATGAGATTTTGGACGACGAGATATAGAGCTCCTCCAGCGACCAGAGCCCCAGCCCAAAATATGGTGCACATCTACCGTAGAATGGGTCGCAAGGTATCAATGCACCGAATATGCGCTGAAACTAAATTGTTGATGGATAATTTCGGCGGTATTAGTCAAAGAGGCGGTGGTGGCGTTGGTGGTGTGAATGTGGATGACGAATCGTTTGGATGGTGACGATGATACTGCTGATAATCTTCGTGGGGGGGGGTTTTACTCATGTACATGCACGCGGCGTAGTCGTATGACCAATAGACGTCGTGGGGGGGGGGGGGGGGGAGGGGGTGGGTGGGGGGGGGGGTGTAGGAGAACTGCTAGTTGTTTTTTACCCAGGCGCACAACCGAACCGACTGTCGGGAGAGAAAGCAGTCCCCCCCCCCCCATGCCCGCCCCCCCGAGGTTCGCAGGAAATATTATATTCTGTGGTGTGCGGATTCATGCTACGGTTTGTGCGTATGCCTAAATAAACGAATCAGACGTGGGAGCAATCAATGACCTGTTTTGTTGTTAAATTCGAGTGGTGTATGTCGGCGTCCTTTTTGTATTGTTTTTCCTCGTCTTGGTGTATTTGTGTTGTCTTTTGTTTTCAAATCGCGTCGTCTATGGTCTGAAATCGATTTGGTTTGGGTTTTTTGTTTTGCCGACGCGTGCTACGGTAGAGGTAGCACTTTTTGGCCGAATCGTTTTCTGAACGATCGGGCTCCTTAACCCAAATTCGTCGGACTTTAATTTTTGTGACGAATACTGTTCCAGAGGATGCTTCGGCCATCAGATTTCGCATCCGGCAGCCCTTTTATTTTCCTCCAAAATCCTTTTTTCGGTGAGGTATGACGCTCCTTAAGTGAGGAGCTCAGAAAAAACATGGTGCACCTCTATCGTAGCATGCGTCTGCCAGGCTTTTTGTTTCTTCGGTACGTGTTCGTTTTTCATTTTTTTCCAGAGCAGTGCCGTTTGCTTTCCGATGTGTTTTATAATCATGTGTTTGTTCCGATTTTGCTTCCAACAGGTGCCCCAGCTGAGCACCTCCAGCCAGATGGACATAAACGACGACTTCTTCATCAACAACCCCTCTGTGAGTATCTGATTATTAGACGGGCTATGTCACCAGAACTTTGGAAGCGTGCTGTGCTGAGGGCGGGCAGGCAGACGAAGCAGGTGGTATTTTGGTCCCTGCTGCCAGTGGCAGCTGTCCGATTATCCATCCTGGGAGTAATAATTGCTTTAAAGTGCCGCTCTATTACCCTCTGCATATTGACCCCGTTGCTTGGTTTCGCCCTGATCCCATAGTTTTTAACAAATTTCCTTGTGTTTCTGTTGTATTCCCTTTTTGTCACCCCGAATTACGATAGCGACAACATACAATGCTAACTTTTGGTCGTGTCAACAGTTTACCAGCAGCTCGTTAGAAGAGTCCATTTAAACGACTCCGCGGCAGACGCGTGCTACGATATAGATAGCACTTTTTGGCTGAAATGATTTCTGAATTATCAAGCTGCTTAACCCACAATTGGCGGACTGGCATTATTTCGTTGCATTTTTGTTCCTTGCTTGCTTCGGCCATGGGAGTTTTAATCGGATAACGCTTTTTACTCTCCACCGAAATCAGTTAAGGGTGAGGTGTAGAGCTCTTCAAGTAACCACTCTTCCAAGGCAAAACAGGGAGCCTCTCTATCGTAGCATGCGTCGGCCCTGGACAAATACACTCAATTTATATCACCCCCCCTCCCCGCCAGCTACATACAGGGTGGCCTTCGCTGAGAGTATCACTAGTTTTATACCAGGTATTCATCAAGCATCTCTTTCCGATCGGAAGTCACCGAGAAAGAGAACGACGTTCTAGGATTACGGTTTACAGTATCAGGTTAGAAAGTGGGAGGGGAGGGGAGGGGGGGGGGGAAGGGCTCCTGTCGGATCGAAAGGCACGGTGGAGGGTCCATGTATGAACCTATGTAGGACTAATTTTACGGCGGTAGAGGGGTGCACCGTGTATTTTCTGAGGGAGCTCACTTGATGAGCTATATATATATACCCCGTAAAAAATATATAGCTACGACGAAGGTGGCACTTTCTCGCTGAAACATTCTCCGAGCGATCGGGCTGCTTGACCCAGAATCGTCGGACTCTCGGTCTTGTGTTCAGTTACTTTTAATAGTAGAATCAGGTCACAATGGGGTTGTTCATCGGGTACTCGTACATAGCACTTTCTATTTCTTCAAAAAACTATGTTTTGATGGCGTACGGAGCTCCTCAAGCGAGCAGCTCAGAAAACACAGGAGGCACCACCACGTATGTATCCTGGCAAGGCGTTTGGACGGAAATTCAAGTGCTACACGATGGACAATACCACGGCCTAAGGGTCGTTCTTATCTCGAGCAATGTTTCCACATTTGTTTCCAAACAAAGGTTTCGTGCAAATGTTTTAGGATTTCCAAACTTTTCGAAAAAAACAAACATGTCCCTTTTGTTTTTTGGTATTCGAAGCCTTCCAAATGTTCTGCCCTCTGTTGAAATTTCCAAACCTTCAAACAAATAAATCCTGTTTTTTTCTTGCTTTTCCTGTTTTGTTTTCGGAAACAAATATTGGAAATTATTGGGAAAAAAAACAAAATGCTCGATAAGAACGACCCACCCATCTTCTGTAGATATACAACGAAACATATTTCAAGACGAGATTGAAAGTCGGACGAGTTTGGGATAAGGGGCCCGACAATTCAAAAACCATTTGAGTCAAAAAGGGCATCCTCTGTCGTAGCACGCGTTCTTGTGCATGGATAGTTCAAGTGTTGACGATGGGTTGGGAGGTTGCGAGTGCGTATATACGATATGGGTCTCGTACGTTTGCCGGTGTTGCTCGATCTGCTGCTCTTGTGTTTCGTTGTGCTGATGATGCTTCCGTCGCCGTGGACGGGTGTTCTTTTTTAGCGCTGCGTCTTCTGATTTTGCTGATGCTCTTGTTGGTGTTTTGTTTTGTTATTTTCGGTTTAGGTTTGTTTTGTTTATATTCACCCCTAGAGCGCTTCTACTTGCCGGTGCTTCTGTTGTTGTTGTTGTTGTTGTTGTTGTTGTTGTTGTTGTTGTTGTTGTTGTTGTTGTTGTTGTTGTTGCTGTTTGTACGCATTTGCTGGTGTTGACCGAATTTTGTTCTAGCTGGTCCTACTTGCTGGTTCTTCTGTTGTTGTTGATATTGTATGGCAGTTGCTGATTATGCCGATGGTTCTGCGGGCGATCCTTGCAAAGCTTCTCCTGCTGCTGTTGCTTCTGATGTTAGTGATGCCTTTTGTTGGTGGGGCTTCTGTGACTGGCAGTTGTGCCGGTGGGTTTCTGTTGCTGTTACCGCTCGCTGGTGCTACTCCTGAATGCGCGGTTTGCTTGTGCTTCTGCCGCCGCTCACATGTCGGCATCCTTCTTCTGGTTTGGTGGTATGTGTTTAATGGGATACGCTGTGGACGCGCAGGGAAGCGGGAGGACGCGTTCTCTGTTGATCGGCATCAACTACGTCGGGAGTCAGTCGGAGCTGAAGGGATGCCACAACGACGCTCTTATGATGAAGGACTACATCTTAACGCATGTAAGCCGCCGTGTTTCCAGCAGAACTGCGCCCTTCCTCTGTCTTCCGTCGACCCCCCCCCCCCAACTGTTTATGTTTTGCGTGGTACTCTTTGACACGTCACGTGGTGGTGTATATTGTCCCCTATAGGCCACGCAGGCAAAGTATCATTCTGCGCGAGGCTTCATTGAGGGTGCGCTATTAAAGGTGTCGACATATCGACGAGTGTCGGCCCTTAAAACGCATGCGACGGACGCGGGCTGCGATAGAAACACTTGCCCCATAGGGGTGGCTGCTTATTCGTTTGCGGAGGGTTCATCGATCGGGGGAGAGTTGATACCCCTCTACGCCTCAAACCAACCCAAATCTATTGACCGAACGCAAAACGCCTACCAGGTATCACAGACAAGGGAACTCCCATGTCCTACAGTACGGTATACATAAAATAATCTAGACGAATTACCTTGGCATTCCAACGTTAACGCGGCGGTTCCTCAAAGTTAACGCTTCCCACCGGCGTCAGACCTGTACCGTTCTGTTTTAATATATATATATATATATAGCGTTCCTACCTTTATCGTAGCACGGGGTTGTGCCGCATGCTAGGGTAGCCTGAATGCAGGTGCGCCGAATGAGTTTCTGGGGGCGGTCACCTGACGAGCTCTATACCTTACGCGGAATACCGATTTTGGAAGAGCATAAACGTGCTACTATTAATAACCTTTGAACAATCCCTATGACGTACATACGTATGAAATAAAAAATACGGGTTGTCTTCCGTGGTCAATCTGCGCTAGAGGCCAGCAGACACGTTAGTTATTTTCTGACCCCGCCATACTTTGAGCAAGCTCAAGATACGTCACTAAAACGCCGATTTGTATGGAAAACCAAAACAAAAACACAAGCGCAACCATTCACAATCCAAATCTCCTATAGATGACACTTGATGCGTGCCACGATAGAGATAGCACTTTTCGGCCGAAATGGTTTCTGAATTGATTGAGCTTCTTTACCCAAAATCGGCGAACTGTGCTCCTTTTGTTGCAAAATCTTGTTCCTGGTGTGCTTCGGCCTTGGGATTGTTTACCAGGTATATAGCACTTTTACTTTCCTCAAAAATATATTTTGGATAAGGTATTTAGCTCTTCAAGCAAGGAGCTCCAGAAGAAACATGGCGCACCTCTATCGTAGCAGGCGTCACTTGCTTGGATAGATGTAGTACTTTTCGACTGAAATTGTTTCACCGTATAGTCAGGCGACCATGGTATTGTTTATCGGGGAGCGCTTTTATTTCTCTGTTTGAGAAACGGTTCTTTGGGTGGGGCGTAGATCTCCTCTGGTGACCAGCCTCACAAGGCGTGAACATGGTGCACACCTCCACTGTTGAGATATGTCGCGGGTGCTGTTGGTAAAACACTATTAATATCGGTACTCCCAACGATACCGTCGCGAGGAGCCTTGGTCGGTCGGAAAAATATATGCCTCGTAACGCTCGTGAAGAAGGAAAAACAAGTGTTCGGGCCTACCTCTCTATTGAAGTCACACGCCTCCCTCGAAGCGTATTGCTTAACAAAACCGATTATGCTGCAGGTACTTCAACCAGTTCTTCGTCGAGCCTCGAAAGGGTAATCTGGCCGCACAAACAAAATGCTCCTCGTATTTGTTTATTACCCTTCCATACCATGACAACTCGCAGCGTCCTTTTTTTTCGGTTTCCGTGTGCGCGTGACGTTTTGATTTTTTGTTTGTTTTTTGTTTTGTTTTGGAAGGGCTACCAGGGAAACCCTTCGAACTGCAGGGTTCTCATGGACGACGGAAAACACGCTACCCCTGACCGCAACAGCATCGTGGCAGGATTCAGGTAGGGACCCTGCCGAGACCGAGGACGAGGCGCTACGGATAGAGGTAGCATATTGTTTGCCTGAAACGTTTTCTGGGTGGTGGTGCTCCTTAACCAAAACTCGCGGTGTATAAATCGTTTTTTGTGCTGCAAAAACTATTTCATTTTGTACCTAGGCTATACGGGATTGCTTATCGGATATGTAGCACCTTTTATTTCCCTTCGAACATCCGGTTTTGGGTGAGGTATATAGCTCCTGTACTATGATCAAGTGACCACCCTCAGAAGGCAGAAACACAGTGCACCTGCATGCAGGCCACCGAAGCATGCGTCCGAGGTATGGTCGCTCAGTTGATGTGGTTTCGCATTTGTGATCCTTGTGAGGTTCAAAGTGGAGTCTTTACGCGCCGCTGAACCCTGCTACGGCTCCCCTGCGCCGAAACGCCTGCTCGTCGGGGTATTCCTCGTTCTGAGGCGTGTAGTTTAGTAGTTGCTTGACCACAGTGACTGAACATATTTTGGTTTTTGTGCGTGTGTATATTTTTTTGAATTTCGCTTTACCTCTTTTGTTGTCGTTTTTGTTTTTGTTTTTTTCGGGTGATAACGGTGTGAACTGCTCATTTCCCCGGAATCAATCCAATGGTGGTTTTGTCCTTCTGCTTTGAATCACGACGGTGGTTTGGCGCCCGCAGGTGGCTTGTCGATGGCGCCGAAGCTGGAGACTCGCTGTTCATGCACTACGCCGGTGAGGCCACTCCCTGCCGTTGTCCTTACCGACCGTGCTCTCTCTGTCGCCGCCTTTAGCCCCGATTCCCCGATTCTCGTGCACCTGGTGCCTAAAATGACACCCTTCCTCCGGGAACGTAAGGAACGCCTCTGGGTACTTTCCACTCCTCTCAAAAAAACAATAAGTGCCTATTTGCGTCTCATATTTTAGGCGATGCGTGCGCCATATACGATGGAGAGACGTGTAGCATTTCACTGTTCGGGCAAACATTTTGTTTTAGCTGACCCGGGCTCTTCCGGTAAGAAAACTTCCCGAAAGGCCATGCCTCTTACCGTCTCATTCTAGTTTCGCACTATGAATAGGACGATTGCTACACGGTAGAGGTGCACCATGTTTTTTTTTTGTTTTTTTTTTCGCTTTTGTTTGTCAGGGTGGTCCCTTAAGTGGCTCTGTACCCTCATGACCGAAACAATAAAAACAGATTTTGGGACGTGTTTATTTGTTTCGTTTTTGTGTGTCAGGGTGGTCACTTAAGGGGCTCTGTACCCTCATGACCGAAAAATAGGAACATAGTTTGGGACGCATTTATTTTCGCGCTTTTGTGTGTCAGGGTGGTGCCTTAAGGGGCTGTGTATCTTCATGTCCGAATAAATAGGAACATAGTTTGGGACGCATTTATTTTCTGCTTTTGTGTGTCAGGGTGGTCCCTCAAGGGGCTCTGTACCCCTCATCACCGAAAAAATTAAAACAGATTTTGGGGCGCGTTTTTTGTTTCGTTCTTGTGTGTCAGGGTGGCCCCTTAAGGGCCTCTGTACCCTCATGGCCAAAATTCTAAAAACAGATTTTGGGACGCGTGCTACGGTAGAGGTATCATTTGTTTTGCTGAAATATTTTTCCTGAATGACGGCGCTCGTTCCCCCCACAATCGTCGGAATATGTCATTCTTGTTTCTTGCAGAATTTTTGTTTTATTTTTTTTCATTTTGGCAGGTGGGATTGGTCATCGGGGGAGCACATTTATTCTCCTCCAAAACTAGTTGTTTGGGTGAAAAATAGAGCCCGTCAAGTGGTCCACCCTAAGATAAAATCATGGTGCACCTGCATGCAGGGCACCGTAGCATGCGTCTTTGGAGGAAGCTAAAACGTGCTACACGAGGAACAATCCCATGGGTTTTCGGTATACAAGGAAATATATTGCAACGCAATGGAAACAAAATCCGACATATTTACGGTGAAGGAGCCCGCCCTGTCACTCCGAAGTCCTTGAGAGGCCAGAAAATAGTTACGTCACCTTACAAACAGACAAAAAAACAATTGTCGGAACGCCATTTTTTTTTTTTGCGACATACAATATGCTTTTCTGCGGCGTATACCCATATGCCTAGGCGATGGGTTCTTTGTTCATCGGTTTGCACACGTTTTTTTTTTTTTTTCCAAAAAAAATATCGTTTTGACTCACTCATAGTATAGAGCTCTCTTCACGTTGAAACATACAACGGAGAACAAAGCTGGTGCACCCCTCTGCTTCCACCGGCAACTTTGGTTTTCCTCTTTGGTTAAATCGTCGGTTGTCTAGGCCACGGAGGCTCTGTTGAGGATACGAACGGAGACGAGGTAGACGGCATGGACGAGACTCTGTGTCCGGTGGACTATCCAGTGGCGGGAGACATCACGGACGACGAGATTTTCGAGGAGGTGCGTTGTTGCCATTTGGTATCGTGTCTGAGCATCGGGCGCGTGTTACTAGAGAATGTGGCGTATTTGTTTCGGGGGGGCCTCCAACCAAGAAAATACTACTACTGTAGCGTAACCAACAGATTTCAGCATGAGTTTAGTTTAGACAAAAACCTTACGCGGAACAGGAGCGGTAGCACATGAAATTACCACGTCGGGTTAAGCGTTCATGCCTCCATACAACCTGTTTTGTTTATGTGATACAGTTTGAGCTCCTGCCTCCCTTATGAGGGTCCTCAAAAACCATTGCAGCACGCCGCGAACATACCGCAGCAAGTCAGAAATGCCCTGGTTGCAGTGGTTCTTGTGTTATGAAACCAATGCCGCCTTACGGGAGTCACGGCCTATTTCCTGAGCCTCCCACGCGAGGAGCTCATCACATCTCGCGCGAAACACACAATAACGTCACGAAGACCTTTTGCTTCCGGTAACAAACTCGACCAACACTTCAAAATGTGTTTATCCTAAAACGAACGTACATGTAAAACGTATCATCCCCACCGGTGGTTAACTCGCGGAAGGAGTCGAGGCTAGTCAGAATATGTTGAGTCATGAAAGTACCTGTCGTGGGAGGGAAGTCCCTGTTTGTCTTGAAACATTTTCCAAACCTTTTTTAGTCGTAGTTATCGTGGTTTGTTCGCCTTGAATGAATCTAGTGTAAGCGGCATCGGTGAAACAGAAACACATTCAACGGCTCTTGCCCACCGGCTCTCGCTCAACCATAATACCCTACCCGGGTGCCGGTTGTTTTGTTTTGGCGGTCACCAACAGGCTGGCGATCGAGTTAGATCGTTTGTGCGGGGCGGATAACCTTTGCTCCGCCCAAGGGCAAGGATCGTATCACGTAGTGTGTATATGGTAAGGCGGTTACATAGTGCTGCCATTGCTGTCTCAGGAAGTGGCCACGCAAGGAAGTAAATGAACTCCTTAAAGTTATCATCCATATTCAAGTCTGCCTCACAAGCGGTTCTTGGTAGGATGCAGCTCACCCTTCATACGACTCGCCGAACATCTCATGGCGCTTCGCGCTTGGTGCTAGCAACGTCTGCCTGGGCGGTGAAAACCCGACATGCTCCGTCCCGGCATTGTAGTGATGCAAGAGTCCATGGTCATACGACTAAGGCCATGCTTGACAGTGAAGTACCTCCGCCCCCCCTCACTCCACCGCCTCCACCGCTCCACCCCTCATTTAAAACCCCCCGTGCGTACTTAGTGCATCACGTACGGATAAAAGCAATGCGTATATTACATAAGTTGTAACGTGTACGAATGTATACTGCCCTGCCCTCTGCCCTGCCCTGCCCTGCAGCTGGTGCTACCCCTGGTCGAGGGAGTTACCCTCACGGTTGTCATGGACTCCTGCCACAGCGGATCGGTCTTGGACCTGCCGTACGAGATCAAGGCGGACGAGGGCACCATCGCAGCAGTCGAGTCCGGAAAAAAATCGTCTATCATCGGCTCAAACCCGAAGATCGGCAAGGTCAGCGGTTCTTTTGTTTTTTTTCGGTTGGGTTGTGTTTGGTTGTGGACGCGTATTACGATAGTAGAGGTTATCTGGCAACGTTTTGGTCTTTTGTTTTTTATGCCTGGCTCCTTGACCCAAACAATTGTGGGAATTTCTCATTTCTTGATTTTGCAGAATGTTCCATTCGACGCTCAGGCCGTGATACGTTTTTATCGGGCAGTGCTTTTTTGTTATCCCTCCGAAGTCGGTTTTGACTTACTGTTAATATAGAGCTTCTCAAGTGCGGAGTCTAAAACAAAACCATGGCGCACCTCTACAGAATCACGCGTCTGCCTCACGGGTTGGGTTTGTTTGGGCTGGGCTGGCTTGCGTTGGGTTGGGTTGGGTTGGGTTGGGTTGGGTTGGGTTGGGTTGGGTTTGGTTTGATTGGGCTGGGTTAGATTGTTTTGGGTTGGGTTGGGCTGGGTTTGGTTGGGTTTGGTTGTTTTGGGTTGGGTATGGTTGGGTTGGGTTAGTGTGGGTTAGGTTAAGCTCGTTGGCTCCGCTTAGATTCGGTTGGATTTGGTTGGGTTTCGTTCGACCCGGCTAGGTTGGGTTCCGGTCTGTTCAGTTGGGTTGGGATGGGTTCAGTGTTTTTGGTGGGTGAGTTTGCTGATTGGTGGGCTCGTGGTGGGACGGGTGATGCTCGGGCCGTTTGTTAGTGATTGTTGTTGGGTGGTCGTGGATTGTTCAATTTGTCTGGTTTTGTGTATTGATTGAGTGAGGTGATTGATGTGCGACGCGTGGTTGTATGATTAGGGGTGTGGAGTGCGTTGATTGGTCATTTGGGTGGGTTAGATTGTATGTGTTACTTGGGTGAGTCGGATTCGATGAGTGGCTTGTTGGTCGGGTGTGTTGGCGTTATCGGCTTGATTGGTTGGCCCTCGCTGCGTTAGTGAGGGTCTGGCATAGAAGGGGAAGTGGGTGACGAGTAGGGGATCTAAATGCGGGGGTGGGGGGGGGGTGTTGGCTTGTTGGCCTGGTTGGTTTGGGTGGTCTAATGTGTGCGTGAGTGGGACGGGTGGTGTGGTATAGTTATCTTCTTATGGCACTTTGCAGCTGTGGTACTGTGAAGCGCTCGACACGTTTTTCACCCCGATTCGTAATATTTGTTTTGACCCATGTGGTTTCGTTTCTTCAACTCAGTTTACGCGCGTTCAACGCTCGACAAAAATGCTGTTCAGCATTCCCCTCTCTGCTTGTTGGCGTTCTTCAATGTTTTTCTAACCTCTAGATATCGCCACGTTCTGTTCGACATTTCTTGCTCGCCAGTTGATCCTATTCGGAAAGGATCTATACGACATTTACGGGAATGCGGGCAAGACCGGAGCTGCTGCCAGTGCTGCTGCTTCTCACTAGGCAGGAGGGAGAGAGGTGATTCGCGAATTGAGCTTGGGCAAGCTCAGCGACATGGTCACGATCGCCATGTCGTACGTTAGGCGTGGAGAGAGAAAGAAAGGTGGACGATATTTATTTTCAGCTGGAGAGTGTCGAGCGGCTTTGTTATTTGAAGGGGTTAGCACTACTTCACGAAATAAGTCATATTTTTGATGGGAGTTTGATTGAGACCTGATTCCACTACGTATAGACGGGCAGCGCGTATAGGAGTCATCGTGGTAGGAGAAGCAGTAGCAGTAGCAGTAGTAGTAGCAGTAGTAGTAGTAGCAGTAGTAGTAGTAGTAGTAGTAGTAGTAGTAGTTGTAGTAGTAGTAGTACTACTACTACTACTGCTACTAGTATTAGTATCAATACTAGCACTAAGAGTAGACAAGGCGGTATAGTTGCAGCTAAACACGATCATGGATCGGCAAATGTTGATTGAGGATCAGCGTAGCGCGGACAAATCGCAAGACAATACGGGCCCAATCCCTGCGCGGTTGGTTCCGAACTTCGCACAACCAGGGATTTGCTGACTCTGCACACAGCCAGGAAGGAACGGCACCCCTCGTAGTTTAAGACGATTTATGTGTGCCTTCCCTTTATCGGTTCACATGACCAGCAAGTGCTTCGGAAATAGGAGATAGTGTGTTGGGAGGCAAATCATGGAGCAAGTGCTCAATTTTCTCCGTATTTAGAGCTTTGCTTTTGTCTTTAATGCTTGAGCAGGGTGTTTCATAACGAAAAGGTTAAAAACACACAATGTGAAGTAAGGTACTTTTTGTCCTCCTCGCCAACAAGATTCCCATGTGATCGCTGTTGCGGAGGATGACCCCCGACGGCTTCCTGGACCGACCGGCCTTGGCATTCCATTCTGGCCTGTCCTTCATGCAAGTCTGCAATGCCAGCCTCTTGTTCCGCCCTGCTTATGGCAATCGGAACACTAAGATGCCTGCTACGATAGAAGTAGCAGATTTTCGCTGAATGGTATGACGCTCCTTAAGTGAGGAGCTCAGAAACAACATGGTGCACCTCTATCGTAGCAGACGTCGGCCCAGACGTTCCCAGATCGGGGTCTCAATGAACGGATCCAAGGTTCCAAGGCATGAAGCGTGCTACGGGGTACGTCGTATTGCTCTGATCTGCTCCTATGTTTACGGCAACAAACACCCAACAACAACAAAAACCGGCAACAAACAGTAGTAGCGATCTCACATGCAATAGCCCCCACCGGCAACAGGCTCTAAACAAGTTTGACTTTGATGCACGCGCCCCGTACCCGGCACCTCTCACCACACGGGATCATGGAAGCACTGCTTTGCTGTGGGCAGCACTCGCCTCCGCCGACGTCGTCCAAGGATGCCTCGAACTAGCCATGCCACCCTCCGTTGTTCCCGTCTAGCTCCGTCGTCGTACGTGTTTGTCTATACTTAGTTTAACCAGGTCGACCACGAAATGGTTCCAGGCTTGTCACTGCGTTCTTGTTCACAAAATACACATCTGAGTTTGTCTGATTGTTTGTTGTCCGCCACATCCACCACTCACCTACCACCAACGTCGCCACCACCATCGCCTACCATCAGCAAGAACCTCGACGGCTGCAGAGAGGCAGCTACCTTGGTGCTGGTGGTAGTAGCGGTGGCGGAGGCGATGACATTATCGTGGAATGATGCTGTGTCACTACAAATAAGCTCGTCGATCGAGATGATACCGCGGGCGAAGCTGTCGACACACTCACGGACTACCACAACCCCGACCGTCAACAAGGTCTGAACAGACACCGGCCGAAGCTTTTTGCCTGTCGTGGTGGTAGAGGTGGTGGTGGTGGTGGTGGTGGTGGTGGTGGTGGTGGTGGTGGTGGTGGTGGTGGTGGTGGTGGTGGTGGTGGTGATGGTGGTGGTGGTGGTGGTGGTTGAGATGGTGGCTGCTGCTGGTTCTCCCCGCCCATATTTAATGTTGACGCGGGTTGGAGAGGTAGAACTTCGCAAGGTCCTGTACGTTGTGCTCTTCTTGGTTTCGTCGGTGTTTCAGGCCAACTCATGTCCATCAGTTTCATTGAGCCCTTTGATACATGTAAACAGCTCGAATCGAGCCCTTCAGTTGATATAATTTGATCATTATAACATCTCAACACGCCCAACCTCTCACCGAGAACAACCTATCGCCGCCTAGACGACATATTTACTATATATAGATATAACCAAAACCTCGAAGGGTAGCGCGGCTAGGGCTTCTGTAAGGGATGGGTCTGTTCATGTGTTCGTTGGTTCCAGGGCCGACTGGTGCTACGGTAGGGGGGCATGTATAGGCGCTTGCTATTCACCTGCACAGAGCCACTCGGCCGAGTGACTGCTTTACTGCGTTGTACTCATACCATTTTTACGTTTTGTTTTGTTCTGTACATGCACCGCCATTGGAGGTTTTGTTACGCAACGCCTAAAATACTATGTGTAGGTTCCATTTTCAGTTAGATTTGGAGGCACTCGTCCCAGTGCGTAACACCCGGTAGTGGAAATGCGGGCACCCCCCGCTATCGTAGGTAGCACCAGTCGGCCGAAAGTGTTTGCGTCGAAGAAACGGTCGAGCTGGTCATCGGTACTCGTAGTTAGCACGAAGCGAAACCTTCGAGTCATGAACGTTGGCTATAAAATAAACGCGAGTGTGACCTCTTACCGCGAGCAACCGCTCGACACCCAGTCGCCGTATCAGGCCAATACCTCTCAGAGTGACGGTCAGGGCCCAGCGTGTACCCCTTCGTCCCCAGGCAGATCCCTCGCCCACGCCGATCCTGACCGGATGATCTCTTTAGGAAAACAAATGAGAAGAAATCAGTCAGCTGCGGGTGTACAAACTACCGATTGAACAGTTTGAAACTCAACTTTGCAAACTCTGTGAAACGTCAGGCGCACGCTCATGGGGCGCGGGTGTTCCGTGTTTCACTTTACAGTATGGTGTTTCGCGAGTTAAAATCTACATTTTTACAGAACACCACACGCGCGGGGAGACGCTGACGGTACGAGGTGCGAAGCGAGCGCTTCGACTAATAAACAAAACCAAATATTTCGCCAAATATTGGCATTTGACGCGTGCTACGGTAGAGGGAGCACGTTTTGGCGGAATCCCGTTCTGAACAATCAGGCTGCTTAGCCCAAATTCGTCGGACTTTCCTTTTTGTGACTAACAATGTTTCAGAGTATACTTCGGTCATGAGATTTCTCATCCGGCAGCACATTTATTTTCCTCCGAAATCTATATTCTCGGTGAGGTATTACGCTCCTTAAGTGAGGAGCTCAGAAAAAACATGGGGCACCTCTATCGTAGCATGCGACATTTGGTCGACATGGCGCCGGATACTGTGGGCCTTGGTGCAATTTGTTTGTATCTGTCTCTCAGCCACACCACCGGCTTGTGGCGGCACCGTCGGCGCCAAAGTCTCGCCGCCGGCTCAAAACAAAACATCCGTGGGTCATGCGTGAGGCATGTGACATTCATTATTCGACGATGTGTTAGAAGGCTAGGTGCGGCACGTTTAACGTTTGGTTCGCTTTTCGGCTTTGGCTTCGTTTCTGCGATGAAGATCCAAAGAATCGTCACCGTAAATAATTTGAATGTAAGTCGGTTTCAACATAATGTATCTACGTACAACGAAAACGAAACTGTTTGATCTGGTTTCCTGTATCGACAACCACTGGCGGCAAGAGGCGACTCTAGAGGTACCGTATACGTAATGCGGGAGTGCAGGATGCCGACGATGATATGTATCACCTGATTCGTTGTAAGGTAGGGGTACAATCCCAACACTGCTGCGTCTCCTCGTTTTCAGGAGCCATATACCTCACCCTGTTCGCCAAAACGACAAATAAAAAAGTTAACCTCAATGCGCTGTCCTATAGCCTGTATCGTAATCCTCCGTGAATCTGGCGCCGAACCCGTAAATAACGCAACAACGGGGGATATACAACAATCAAACGGTGTCTGGACACTTTCTTGGAAAATTCTTCAACACGGAGTGGAGGCGCCTGTGTGCCTGTTTACGTACGAAGTATATCTCTGGCGCGCATACGCCATTCGCCCACGACCACGGCAACTCGCAATATCAACGACCGACAAATATTGCTGCGAATCGAACGACAAGATTTGCGAATCAGGGTCGATTAAAGAACGCCGGTAGATAACAGCCGTCGACTACGAAAGAGGTTAGCCAGAATACCATCGATCGTTAAACACGCAAGCAAATCGCGCAACCGCAGCAGCAGCAACAACACCAACAGTAGAGCAATTACGTACCACTTCCAAAGTGTGCACAATGCTGAAATCGTAACGAAAGGACCTCCACAACCCATGCACAAAGTAATCGCGCCCACCCGACCCACGTCGTCTTGGTTTTCGACTGCCTACAGTAGAGGTTCCAAGATTGAACAGTAGCGAACACTTCACCAACACTCCTACTACGTAGGGGCATACTCCCACCGGCGACGCGTGCAACGGTAGAGGTGGCACTTTTTGGATGCATCGTTTTCTGAACGATCGGGCTCCTTAACCCAAATTCGTCGGACTTTCATTTTTGTGACGAATAATTGATCCAAAGAATACTTGGGTCATGAGATGTATCATCCGGCAACACTTTTATTTCCCTCCAAAAAAATTTTGTTCGGTGAGGTATGACACTCCTTCAGTGAGGAGCTCAGAAAAAACATGGTGCACCTCTATCTTAGCATGCGTCCGGCTTGGGATGATTGATTCACACAACCAAAAACGACAGACAGACGGATACGTATGGCTGGCAGAGGCGTCTGTTCCCAACTTGACACAAGACAGCCGATAGTGAACTGTGGTCGGCCGCCGCTCAAAGATGCCGCCGGGAGTGCTTATCGAAAGCAGGCGAGGAAACACCAAGAAGGATCCGGAGGCGAGGCGGACATGAAGCCACCGGTGCCATCCCCTATCACCCGTAACTTCCTACATGTGGTTATAATACTCCGCCAAAATACAAAGAAAGCGGCAAACAAAAAATACCAAGGAAATTGTGTAGGTGTTCAAAACTTTCGACGCAGGCTACGATAGAGGTGCACCATGTTTTTGCCTTCTAACGGTGGTTACTTGAACAGCTCTACACCTTACCTCAAACTGATTTTGGAGGAAAGGTAAAAGTGTTATCAGATTTTAAAATGCCATGGCCGAAGCAAACAAGGAACAATAGTGCAAAAAAAATAATGACAGTCCGACGATTTTGGATTAAGGATCTCGATCATTCAGAAACCATTTCAGCCAAAAAGTGCTATCCCTATCGCAGCACACATCTCTCTCTGTATGACGCATGCTACGATATAGGTGCACCATGATTTTTCTGAGCTCTCAACTTGAGGAGCTCAGTACCTCACCGGAATTTGTTTTGGGACGAAAGTTAAAGTGCTACCCGATGTCCAATGTCATGACCAAACTATACTCGGCCAAAACTTGCTACCTCTATCGTAGCACGCGTCGTATTCCCCCCCCCCCCCC